>BGPT01000718.1:121654-249778 GCA_003297045.1 Symbiodinium sp. clade C Y103
TGACTAACTGACTAACTGACTAACTGACTAACTAACTAACAAACTAACGAACTGACTAACTGACTAACAAACTAACTAACTGACTAACTGAGTAACTGACTAACTGACTAACTGACTAACTGACTAACTGACTAACTGACTAACTGACTAACTCACTGACTAACCGACTAACCGACTAACTGANGACTAACTGACTAACTGACTAACTCACTGACTAACCGACTAACCGACTAACTGACTAACTGACTAACTGACTAACTGACTAACTGACTAACTGACTAACGGACCAACCGACTAACTGACTAACTGACTAACTGACTAACTGACTAACTGACTCACTGACTAACTGACTAACTGACTAACTAGCTGACTAACAAACTAACTAACTGACTAATTGACGAACTGAGTAACTGACTAACTGACTGACTAACTGACTGACTCACTGACTAACTAACTGACTAACTAAGTAACTAAGTTGTTAAGTTGTTGAGTGGTTAAGTGGTTAAGTTGTTCAGTTGTTAAGTTGTTCAGTTGTTCAATTGTTGAGTTGTTAAGTTGTTAAGTTGTTAGTTCAGTTAGTTAACTGACATGTCAAAATGTCCTTAAAACCCTCAGTTTTTGACACTTTTCACTTCCAAATGTGCTTNATGGCCATCGAATCGTCCAAAAGTGGCCCGAGCATGTGGTGTTTTTACGATTTTCACTTCCAAATGTGCTTCGCGCCACAGCGCCGTGCACTTTTTCCACATCTCAACTTCCAAAAGTGCTCCGAACATGACAGTTTTTAACACTTTTTACTTCCAAATGTGCTTCGCGCCACAGCGCCGTACACTTTTTCCACATCTCAACTTCCAAAAGTGCTCCGAGAATGACAGTTTTTAACACTTTTTACTTCCAAATGTGCTTCGCGCCACANCTGAGCTCTTCACATCTTGGCTCTTCTCACCTCTGCTTTTCAACTGTGCTTTTCAACTGTCCATATTGTCGGAAGTTTCACTTCTAAACTTCCTTCGAACAATCATCATAATCATAACAATGATGATAACAATAAAATAGATAATTATTACGTAATTCAATATATGTGGTAATAATCGGAATGATGATGATAAGAAGGAGAATAAGAATGGGAGTAATGTAGTAATATGATGATAATAATACTGATAATGAAATGACAATGGGAAATAATATGATACCATGGATTATCATTGCTATATCATGGGAAACTCATGGGAATAAATACCAAGAACAATGATGGTAATAATACAAGATTGTAATAATGATGAAGACAATACTAAGAATTAGTCTTATTGAAACCATCATTCAGTATTGTGAATAATAATTCAATACGAAGATGTTAATTCATAATGGTAATTAAAGCCATATGTAACAATAGTACTAAGAACAATTATAGCAACCCCTAAATAGATAGAAAAGTTGGAAAGCTGGAAAATATGCAAAAATACCATCTGTAAACACCCTTTATCTTTTCCGCAGTTGCTATAGAGCAAAAATAGTCATAAATACCGTGTAAACCCGATAATGTGCAATGATGGTAATAATGATAATGATTTAACCCATTTATAATAATAATGATAATGATTTAACCATATTAAACCCATTCATAACAATCCCCAATAACAATATTAGATAGCAATTAGACAGAATGGACATTGCAAATGGCAATAATACCGTATGGTATCATATTGAACCCAACATAATGATGTCTACAAATATCTATATATAAGGAACCCGGTAGAAGCGGAAAACCTATTGTTTCCCGTTTGGAAAATAACAAATGGTTCGTTTCTATTAATTCTTAGTAGTGACCAAAGATATACGATGTTCCCAAACATGGATTCAGAGATGATGATAAGAATCCTCACAATAGGGATAAGAACAATATTACGGTAATAGTAACAATAACAATGAATCTGGCTAAATTATAGGAATTCATATTCATCAGAGCCGCAACTTGCGGCCATTTAAGGGGATGATTCCCCAAATCCAACCACCATGACGTCGTGACGTCATAGTGAGGCCCTGTTCTTCTTGCTGGTAAAAACCAGCACTATTGACAGGGCGAAGGCATCTGATTTTAAGAAAGGATCGTCATGGTCATTTAAGAAGTTCTTTCACATAAAAATCGATCAAGGCATTTTTTGTTTTCCCACCTGAGCTATCATTCTGAAGTCAGCAAAATCCACATTTTACAAATTGTTAAGATAATGCAGATTCCATGTCTTTCTTGATTAAATCGCCATTTCTCCTCTCGAATACATCTTTTCCTTGGTGAAATTCCTCTTTCTGAGTCCATCTTCAACCCCAAACAGAGTTCAATCTTAGGTTCTAATTCATTCTAAGTATCCCCCAAAGATCTCTATAAGCCTTTCCCAGCTCGACACGCATCCCACGCTCATGTTAAACACCACCTTTGCATACCTTTGCATGGTCCGAAAAAACAAGGTGATTTTATCCCCTACACCATGGTTTCTGAAAAAGTGCTGATATTCACGGGTGATGGGATTCGGTGGTTAATAACCATAGTTATAAAACATCTATATAATAAGTGGATGATTAAATGCTTGCTTACAGTGCTCTAACATGCTTCAACAACTAGTTATCACGCCATTAAAAAAAATGCTTTTCGTTACCATTCCCATTGCTATATACCCTCTGCTAAACTAACAAAAAGCCCTGGAAATCACCAATATAAATGAAGACAAATGAGATGAAATGAGGCATTTTCCATAGCGAACTCTTCCTTTACGGCGAAGTGATCAAATTTCCCCCAGCCACGCGACCGTAGGCGACCAGGGCGGAGGAGCAGGCGGTGTCCAGCAGGGCCTGTGGTCCTTTGAGGCCTAAGGTGAAACCTCGGAGGTCGCTGGTGAAGAACTCATGGGCGAGCTGTTGAATGGGTATCTTTACAGGGAATCGGACAGTCGCGGTGATGGTGAAGAACTCGCGGTTTATGGGTGTTTTGATGGATATTTTTGAGGGGAGTATCATGGAATAGAATCGGAAGATCATGGACATAGAATGGGAATATAACTGGAATAGACTTGAATGAAATGGAATATCATGGAATATGAAATATTTCATGAGCACATTTCATAGAAATCTCATCAAACATGGTGGTCTAACATCACGACCGTTTTAACTGGGTGGGACCACGCCGAAATGAAAGGTACATTTGAAAGGTTTTGGGGGGGGAGCCTTTTAAAGGTGTTTCCTAAAATAGGATTTAGCCCAAAAATATCCAGCAAGAAAGAGGTGATATATTAGGGATGGCAACCAGCTAAAGCAGCAAGTCTTGGAATGGATGGCAAATTTCTGGGAGAAATTGAATGTAGACTTAGAATTACTTGGACCAGATATATCCCCATACTGATTGACTGCAATGGGGAGATCTGGGGACAGCAACCAGGAACAAGTGTGAGCTTAGGGAATATATGCTTGAATGGTCGAAATGCCCACTTGTAGATATGGAATCGGGAATGTGAGGTGACTGTCCCTGTCTACCATATCCCCAACATGCCTGCAAACATCAATGGATTAGTTTAAGGGAAAATTTACAGGAAACCATGGATTTTCCCATCAAATATAGGGGTTTCCTGTAAATTTTCCCATAAACCAATCCAGTGAAAACAAAATCTCCAGGATTTTTGCATATCATCTCCCGCTCTGCTGACTTCAATCTGTTTTTCTTGCTCCAGTTGTACCGATGACGGCGGTACCATCTCCCAACGTCCCTGCAAGGTAGCCCTGGGAAACATGAAACACCGCTACCTCTTGTCACCGCCACCTCCGCCCCAGCCAAGAAGCTGATTCGCCCTGCAATGCACGACCATTTCCTCGCCTGGTATCCTTGGTTTTAAGCACCGGAAGACAGCATGATGGGCACCAAACAAGAGGAAAAGAGGTCATACATACCATTCAATGGGGTGAATTCAACAAGTAGTGCTGGGAGCATGTGAGCGTCAATTCAAGAAGAAAGGACAAACATGAAACACAATTAGTGAACACAACTGGCTGTGTAAGCAACATCCAGTGCCAAACCCACATAAGTCGAACATGAATTTGCCCAAGCGAAAACCCGTGCTGGACAAACTTGTGGTGCATGGTACCCAACCCAACCCCACCATGTAACCTTATCCAACCATTCCAGAAATGATCAGATTCAAATACGCGCATCCACCTCTAATTATTCTCATGCGGCCCTGTGCCAAATAATATGTAAGACATTCCAAAAAATGCTTAAAATAGAACTCATTACACGTCTTTACTGTCTTGAATATCTTACAATTCCTGGATTTGACTTTACGAACCGCACATCTAAGTGAGGAAATGCCTCCAAAACTGGCTACCCCTAGCAGCCCTAGTTACTCATCATTTTCCATAAACATCACAAAGAAAAACAGCCAGAATCTCAGAACCTGTTGTTTTTTCGATAAACCCAAGTGAGCCGTGTTTGAAACCCTTGTGAATTGATGATTATATGGGGTTTATACGACCATCCGTGAGCTCAGAGATCTGTTTTGAACCAGTGAAAAGGCACAACATTGCGGCTTTTGAAGACTGCTCATCTGTGACTGGCTATTGGCCATTACTATTGATACAGATCCTTTTCGCATTCTCGGCCAATTGAATCCATCGATAAATGATGTGGGCAGTGTTCAATAACCTTGTGTCGTCCTTAAACATACTGGTTGGTTGAAAACGGCATTCCAATTCATGGATCTTTTTTTTGTTCCCCAATGTATGGGTTACTATAATCCTCTATACTAATCATCAACCAATCATCATTTATCAACTATAGAATTATATCCTATAGAAATATATCCCCATATTGCTGATTATCAATCATCAATCAACCCGAACTAATCATCAACCAACCATCTTTCATCAAATCATATTTATTTCTGCATATATATGTTTCATGGTTGAAACCCTCTAGATTAATACAGTAAATCCCAATGAAATCACAAATTTGAGTCATCATCAAGCAACAACTATGCAGATGATCCATGATACTTCCATGATCTCCTACTATACCATGTATTCTGCCACCATTTTTTGGTTGAACTTAAATCCCTAAAACCTTCATCCAACATTTTCGCTTCGAGGAAACTCGATCGCTCGCAGCCCGCAGGTGATCGAGGGACCGAAGCGATGCGCCTCGGTGTCGCCGGAGGTAAAACGGGGGTCGATGCTCCAGTCGTCGCCGCCTCGGGAACCATGGGTGATACCCCAAAAGGATCCAACGTTGATGGAGGGTGACTTGGGAATGGACCAATGGATTTATGATGATTTATGATGATTTATGATGATTTATGAAGGTGAAGAGTGGTGAAGGTTGAACTATGATAGATGTGGGATAGATATGGGAATGTAATTGATAAATGATGGACAAATAGGGGATTTCGCCTGATTTCACCAGTCAACATGAGACGAAACACCAGGGCAATTGGTGATTGAAACACAACAAAGAGGACACCGTCATGAAAATGAAAAGGGCGCAACAAACCAAAATGATCCCAAATTGGCATCTGACCGGTTGAAATAGGGGATTTGTTCAAGAATCACCAACAAGAATCGCCTACCCTCCAATAAACATGGCCACGTTTGGGATCTAAAAGCTGCAAATATGTCGGGCTGGGGGTGGCCATCGACTTCAGTGAAGATTCCTGATATCTGATGGGGGATCTACAATAAATCATCCCAGTTGTGTGTGGCAAAATTGTGGTCTATTGGGCACACGCGCACACTTGACATGATTTACAGTAGGTCCATTCCTGTGGACCCCACCACCAGCCGTATATGAACAACGGTAAAGGAAAGATCATGATGAATCACTCTCTGTAGGCAACAAAAGTATTGCTGTACCCCCAAAAAAAAAGATGTGTTGTTGTAATTTTAGGTGGATATGTCCATCTGCTTGAGCGTCACCAGACATATGATGAATGGTCAAAAACGGAAAAGAATGGAGACCTCCCATATTGGACAGACACAGATCTAAAATCATCATTTTCTCCAAGAAGTGTCTATCATTTACCCTCTGGTAAATTAACATAACTATGGAAAATCACAATTTCTAATGGGAAAATCCACTATAAATGGCCATTTTCAATAGCTATGTTAGTTTACCAGAGGGTACCATGACTTTTACCGCTGCCCATCCATTGCAATCCAAGTGACTGTGACCAATGTAGACTCCCATGTGTTTACCTCTGACGTTCTTCCTCTGTAGACCCGAACTGTACAAGGCCTGGCAGACGACTCCAATCCATCAAGGCTTTATCATCAATATCGAAGGGGTTTTCCCAGCAAATTCCAGTGCAGAGTTTCAGACTTTCTTGTAAAATCCAGAGCAAACCCATGTGTTTTTCCCCTCCAAAATCGAACAGTTTCCTCGAAACAAAACTTGAAACGTCTCCCGAATTCGTGTTTTTGCCATGGATGTGTGCTTATCTTTACCATCTTCCAAGAAATCATCTCAATCCTTCCGATCCTTCCCATCTTCCAACAATTTAAATCACTCCCTTCGTCACGATTTTCCGCCTCATAGCTACGTTCCAGGAGCTGCTTGCTTGCAGGCGCCAACAGCCAGGCTTCACCTGTCGCAATCGTTGAAGCTTTGTGGTTGACAGAAAACCTGGACATTTTCTGGGAATTAATTGAATATGATTTACTGTAACATATATAATTTATCAGGAATTAAGGTGATTTTGACATTTCTAGTTGATTTTTGATGGCTAAGTTGGGAAATGTCTGGGTAAAATCATTGACATAACACCATCAATGATGGGTATAAGTATATTTACATTCACCATTGAGAACCATCAATCACGATGTTTGAATGCCCAATACAAGAGCCATTAGAGAGGAACCATCAATCATGATTTTTCCGATGACCAACGAGAATGATGAGTTGGTCAGTTTCCGCATGATTGGGGATAGCCGACAAAATTGGATATGATTGAGACTTTGGGGTATACAATAACACGGGATTGTGAGGTACAATACCATAGGCTAAAAAACAATGAGGTTCTCAACGATGGGATTTTTGGGTCCCATACCTTTGTGTGCTGAGCCGGTGAATTAAATTGAATTAACTGTTTCTCGATGGTACATCCACTAGAACTGGGGAATCGATGGAGAAAATGTGTCACGTTTTCTGGTGCCGTCAAGCAAATCCTAGCATATGGGTTTGTCCAAAACAGGGTACCCGATTCCATGCACAGATTTGCTTCATAATGTTCCCTACATTCAAGTGGCCATAACTTAGGAGGATACTCTATTTTCCTCATCCATATGAGCTTCCAGCTTCCGTCAAAATCCTTTGGATCTCTCGGTAGTTGCTATTGTCAGCTATGGCTTTTTGAAGGGGGCCAGACCGCTTTCCAGTGTTTTGTGTCATTATCGCTTTTGGCGGGGGAATATCACTTTGCAGTGTTTCGTGCGCATCTCTGACAAAAAACTCCTGCAATACTAGAGTGGTCTTCAAGCATTTTGACCGTGACTCATATGATTCCATATGATTCATCACCATAGGTATTACCATAATAGATTGAAGATTTCCATATTCTATTGTTCACCAATTTCACCATGGGTATCACCATAGGTATTACCATGGAAAACCAGCTGCAATACCAGTGATTCCATTTTGGGGGGAAAGATTCCATTCCTCCAGGGACCTGGCCTTCGGGGACGTTGAAGAATTCATTGTCAAAGGAGTGAATGTCCTGCAAGGTGCCCCCCAAATGTCGTTTGTTGGTTGACTACACCCCCATTGACTAAGATATATAAATATACATCTATATATGCATATATATATATATATATACACATAAGTATATAGGTATATAGGTATATATATATAATATGTATCATAAACCTTAGTTGTTAGACTTATAAACCAACATTATTTCTTGGACAAGCTCAGCAATCCTTTCCAAGAAAATACCGTTTTCTTTTCCCCAGCTCCTTGCAGAAGCCACCGTGCACAGTATATGTCCAGCCAGGAGCCCAGTTGTCCTCAGCAAACAACGGTGACGTCATTCAGCAGCGGTATAGAAGTTATTTAGTCCTGAAAAGGTTCAACCTAATGTGGTAAAGCTGATGATAATCATGGGAAATCACAAGAATATCATGAACATACAATGCATGAACATACAATGGGAATATATAATATTGTGGAAACAAATCCCAATCATGTGGTCAACCCAATGCCATTAACAATCCCCAATAGAGGTTCATTATTGGGAGTTTGGAATGATTTATCATAGTCCCCAGTCATGGTTGGTCAATAGGAGGGTTTATCCTTGGGTTTACCACATTAGAAATAGAGGGTCAAAATGGATTAAGCAACAACAACTGCGGTTGGACAAAGCGAAATGCGGTTTTTTTTAACTAGGAGATGGAGATTAAACGAGGATGCTGAGGGGTTTTCGTCACCTTGGGCGTGTGACCACTGTCAGCAAGTCCCAGTCGTTCGGAGAAACTTACCATCATTGTCAACTTTTTTCTATCACTTGGAAATTGAGATAGTCATGACATGTCATGTTGATAAACCATGCAAAAGGGTTCGTTCTCCCAACATTTTCGGAGAAATCCAAGTTTATGTTGTCCCAGTCAGACAAACCGAAGGGGGTCCTGATCCGGCCAAGCTATCACGAGTCACTGTAGAGCAACCCCCGATTCCGAAAAGTGTGGCACCAAGACGGTAAGTTGAGATGATGTTTGATCCATATTTTCCAGGTCTTCAACTTTTTTGGGGCGGCTATCTTCCAATTCTGGATCATGTCACAATCCCTATCATTCTCTATTTGAAATGGGCTCGACTGGGATGATCATTGCAGCACATGGCTCGGTTACATCCAACTCTGTCCGTTTCCTGGAAATTGAGCGATCTATCAATACCCCCATCTCATATCATTGTACTAGTTGGTTGATAGGTTTCGCTGTGGGTTAGTTCATAGTCCTAAATAATCTTGGCAGTAGAACTCCCTTTAACCAATCAACCCACAGGCTACTCTTAAAAGCTTAATTGTCCCTTCAACCACTGGTGTGTTGGCAAGCATCTCCGGTTCGGGTGTACAAATCAATGTCGAAGCGTTCGATCGGCGCTTTCACGTAACCTTAGAGAAGCTGCCGATGGTGTTGAATGTTCAATATCCACTTCAAAAAAGCATTGACCGAACAAAACAGTGACCCTCTGGTAATCAAAAACGGTTAGCTCGGATCTCACCATGTTTGCCGGGAAATGCATCTATAATCCATCTATATGATCATCATAGTGATATTGTTTGGGGTGGATTTGTCGAGCAAGCCAGCTTGGATTTCGGGAGGGGAAGTCGAATCAATAGGAAACCACAGTTCAGATCAGTTCAACCTTTGGCGTTATCAAAGATTGCTGGCTGGATCTGTGAAATTCTTGCTCGGAAAATCCTCGAACTATGGCTGGTGGTGGATTTTCCAGCAAGCCATGATTGATGACACCGGAGGTACAGAGATAAAACATACCCTCTGGTAAACTAACATAGCTATTGAAAATTGATATTCATAGATGATTTTCCAATTAAATATGGTGATGCTCTATGGTTATGTTAGTGTACCAGAGGGTAAAACCTCGGTTCTAGTGAGATCACAGAGGTCCAGGCGGAAAATCTCCCGGATGGGAAAACCAGCCCTGCAATCTGGCTTGGGAGCTACAAGTTTTGAGTTCACCAGTATTCCCCCTTGAGATGTAACCAAGCTGAATTTCAAGCCAGCAATTCAGATGGTACTTTCTTAACGTGGTAAACACAACTAACCCCAATAGTGCCGCAGTTGTAAATGGGTGGTGCAAATAACCAGCACCCAAACCCCCGGAGATGAAACCCTAGTGTTGTCCTCAACTGGACCCATTCATTTGTGGGGTCGATTTGCTGCGATTTCCAATATATTCCTTGGGTGTGCATCCCACTGATGTAGTACCTGTATTATAGGCCATACGTTACAGAAACTGTATACAGAGTCATAACTGTACAGTACTATGGGGATTGCCTTTACTCTACAGTACTAAGTGGATCTATATAATTTGTAAGCAGATACTATGATGTTGGTAAGACAATGACAATAATTACCCATCCCCAATGACTCACCATTTTTATAGGTGGTATGTTTACCATTCCCAGCCATGGGTGGTTTGTGGCATCTGTTGGATTCCATGACGGCAAAACCGATGCCTCCACCGATGGTGACCACCCTTCCCAACCCGGCTGAGTGACCATCGGTGCCCGCAGCGATGCCACACCTTGAGGACTTTTACACAGGTGTCACTGTAGAGGTGAAGAAACAATAGAAACTGAATAAAAACTATGACTATAGAGCTACCCTCTGGTAAACTAACACAACTATAGAAAATCACTATTTTTCATGGGAAAATCAACTATTTCTATGGCCATTTTTCAATAGCAAACTGTTAGTTTACCAGAGGGTAACCATCAAAGATGGTGAAACGTGTGGACTTACCCTCTGGTACTGAAACGTGGCAAGGGAAAATCCCCAAGAGCTGGAGGTTTAAGTTTATGGCTGGGAAAATCTCTAGAAGTAAATGGGGAATTTTCTTCCCCTGAGTGTAACCAGCAAAATGATGAAACGGTGGATTTAGCCATATTTCATAGGGAAAACGAGGATTCAGCAATGGATGGAATGGGGTACCATATGTTCTGGATAAATGAATTCACCAATCCATACAATAATCTATGGTGACTTCGCTGTGACGTCGTCTTTAATTATCCACATATGTCCATTGATCATAGGGTTGGAGTTCAGGGTTTAAGTTTACACCCGCAATGGATGCTAAACAGAACAAACAAATCAAGTGGTTTATTGACTTTATTGACCGCCTGCTTTTTCGGTGGATTGCTGGCGAAACAAATAAAATATAACTTCAAAGGCTTTGAGCAAACGAACACATGAGTTTCCCACTTGGGACCATAAGCCTTTCCCAAATTCTATTACCCTCCAGAAAAATCGAACTAGCAAACCCAGGGTACTGCACATCGCCATCCTGGTAGGGTAAATGACCGTTTGTGTTGGTTCAATCTCCATGACTCCATGTTTGACCCTTTTCTGCGTTAAAGTCATCATGTTTCTTGCTTCAACTCAATCACTTCTCCAAAAAAGAAGTTTCAAACAGATGTTTCGTGGAAAAGCAAAAAACCGGGGTTGTCTGAAAATTGGGTACCCCATTCCATCCACTAGTTAATCATCATTGTCCCTTTTCTTTGTAAAACAGCAATTTTAGGGATGTTTTCAGACAGACCTACGTGTTTGCAGTCAAAATCTTGGGACCTATAAAATCGCGGATTCATGGATGTTCATTCCCCCCAAGTATGGTAATTTCATCGGTTTTTCCCTCATCCCCAAGTGAGTCGGACTCCGCAAAAAACGCCAAGTGGCCAGTAGTTGGCCAAATGATCCTGCGCCGCCGCAGGCAACGACACGCCCACCCCGAAGACGCAGATGCGGCGGCCCTCGGGGGTGTTGGGCCCGGCCATCAGGCCGAAGGCCTCATCCTTGGACTTCTGGTCTCCTGAGATCCGAAAAAGAAGGCAGAAAACATGGGGATAGGATGAGAATAGATGGGATAGAATGGTGCATTATGGAATAGAATGGGGGATATAATGGTCAATTGTGGATGTGAGGATGAGAAATGATGATGATATGATGGAATATGATCGGATATCATATGATATACGGAGATATATTGGGATATCGGGATATTCATATATGTGCCATCTTCTAATGGGAGTCTTTACCATGGGTATATACTGCAAGTAAATCCCTATGAAAATTGGTGCATGACCATCCCCTTTTGTTGGAAAATTTCCTTTTGCTTGACCATACCGCACATATTCATATAATCGGGATTTACCCTCCGGTAATCAAACATGGCAATGGAAAATCCACCATTTATAGGGAATGTTCCCATCAAAACCTCCATTTATAGGGGATTTCCAATTCCCACGTTTGATTACCGGAGGGTAATCAACTAACCATCAACATGGGGATATGATTGGACTCATGGATTCTTCATGGTTTTTAGTGGCTGGCCCCTCCATCAAATAAGTTTCAGTGGCTGTTTCAACATGATTAAGACCCCAATAGAAGACCCCAAGCCATCCTATCATTGGCTTACTGTGGGGCCTGCAGAAGTCCATGAATTTTGATGGGCAACAAAGATTGGAAGTTTCCAACAATATTTAAATTGTGGATTCAATTCACCAGAAATTGGGGGGGGTAAGGAACAGAAATGGGGTTTGATGGTTTAAGTTCAGGGTAAAAGCCGATGGATCAAATTAGACTAGCTCGTTGCAACCTTAGGCGGGTTAGCACAACAAACAATAGGTCAACCAACAAGATAAGGTGTTCACCGCTTCAACTTAAGTGTGACTAACCCAAAGGCACAGATTAACCAAACAGATTGGGGGTTAGCATACAAAAAGTATCACAAAAGCCGAGTTTGAACCAACCCAAACCTGAAATCTTCACCCAGAAAAACCCAGCTTGGCCAAAAAAAAAATGGAGGTGATACGGGTTTGTCTGAAACGGTGTATCCCTAGATCGACCGATTCATCATCGTTTTCCCTATTGAACTAGCCATTTGGGGTGGTGTACACCATTTTCAGACACGCCCTTTTCATGGCAAAAACAGTTTGGTATTTCCTAGCCATGTTTGATGACACCATGGGATTTGGCCCACCTATCAGCTGGTGCAGGAAAACACATCCCCACCAAAAAAGATGGTGTAGAAAGGCAACCAAGAAGTGGGTTGAAAATATGGTACCCCCAATACCAATGGATTATATTTCGATATTAAAATAGCCACAACTGGGGTACCCCCAATACCAATGGATTAATTTTACCCATTAAAATCGCCATAACTGGGGATATCCCCTTCAGACAAACCCCAGCCGTTGAGGGAGAACCCGCCATCCATTTTGGGCATCGGCGCCTTCCGTCATGGCAATCTGAAACTGCGCTGGAGCGGTGAGCACCCAGCCCTGAAGCACCTGGACGCTGATTTGACCATGGAGAATTTGGAGATGAAGCAGCAAAATCCATTGAACATGGACATGAACCAGTCTGAAGGTTGACAAAAAACTGTCAAAAATGGGGATAGGAATCATGAAATTCAGTAAACACGGGGATGTTCACCATTATGAGGATAGGAACTGACAATCATGGGAATATCTTTTGTTAGTTTTTGCCACTGAATAGATGGAATGGGGTCCCCTATTTTCAAACAGGGGTGGCTCCATGATACAGTAGTTTTCATGGGTGGGAGTCAAGTGACGGACATTTGTAGAGTTTCGGGCATGGCTTGTAGATTCTTCGGTGGGTACAATTCTGAGGGCTGAGACGAAGGACATGTGAGAAAAAAAAGAAAAACAACTAAGACTTACCCTCCGGCAATCAAATGTGACACCGGAAAATCCCCTATAAATGGAGGTTTGAATGATTAAATGGTCCAATAATGGGAAAATGTCCATTGCTTTGTTTCATCACCGAGGGTACGACTTGAATTTAAACAGGTCGTTTGTCTGAAAATTGGGATCCCTAAATCCATAAGAACACTCACAAGGTTCCCTTGATAAAATGTCAATAACTTGGAGGACCCAAATCCCCGATTGTCAGACACACGCCCAACTGGCGGTTCATCACAATTTCCTCTCTGTTGATGTGACAAAGCTGGTGTTTGGAACCACCATGAACTAGGTTGGTTTGGAGCGATTTGCACCAAGCTAAAACTCCGGCACCACCTTGCATCCCAATCTTGGCACCGAAAAAAACCCATGGTTCCACTGCGGAACCACTGTCCCCAAAAACCCACCCGGTCCAAGCCACAAGGTCGTCCTCCGAATCCGGTCGATACGCATAGCTAATTCGATCATGGCCTCAGTAGCGGTCCGAATTGACTCGCAAAGGAGATTCAATCCGTTGACATGTGTAAGTCATGAGAATACCCATGGATAATTCAGAAATAACAAACATAAAACGCATCCTAGGTGAAGCACCATGCATGGTCGGTGCTAAAATGACTTGAGTCGGAAGTTTTATTTTCAGAGGTTGCTGAGTCATGAGTAATGAATATGGAATAGGCCAACGACTCCCAAAATGTGCCGCTGTTTCCATGTCAGCTGTCTTCGGCGTGGTGCTCAACTCCACTGTGGCTCCTTTCTTTTACCTTTGTCCCTGAGGTTGAAGCATCAATGACAAGGCCAAGAATCAGTAGTTCAATGGACCAGGTCTTCGGTCGAATTGTTTCCAGTATCAATTTCAGTGTGTACAAATATACGAGTATGTATATAAATATATATATATATATCCTATTGCAATATATATATATATATATCATGCACTAGGGAAAGAGGTTAATTTGAAACCTGATCGCTCGTACCCCGGTGAAATATGGCCTGTCAGGGCGGGGACGAGGTCTTGCTGATTCAAATGTTGAGCTCATGGGACTTGTTAATGGGACTTGTCAGTCCCATCTTTGGGGCATTGTGCTCACCCTCTGGTAAACTAACAGTTTGCTATGGAAAATAGCTATATTTATAGTGGATTGTACCATGAAAAATGGTGATTTTCCATAGCTATGTTAGTTTACTGGAGGGTAATACAATCCATCATCTATCAATGTTCTTCCGGCAAAGACTGGTGGAAAAGCCAACGAATGTGTGCAATGCAATGTGGATCTGCGTTTTCACAGCATCAAGACAAAAAATATGGACTTCATGGCGTCGTAGCCAGAGAAGCCCCTCCTCTAGTTGTTGGCTTCAACGCAGTTTATACAAATAGAAAGTCACTTGCCGATCATCCCAATCAATTGGTTCTTCAAAACACCAAAAGCCAATTCTTAAAAGGAAAAAAAAACAAACTCCGATGTTTTCGTCAAAAAGAAATCACCGAATTTCACGAAGCAATTCTGCGCCGAGCAGCGGAAGACCACCAAGCGCCCAGGTTCAGCGCTCAAGGTGATCTGGTCGCCATCCTGCATCCATCGTCCATGGGGAAAACTGTGGTTTTTTCCCCATGGAAATCACAACCATTCAATAGGGGAAATGTGTCATTTTTAAGGGGTAAATCATGATAAAGCATCTATAAATTCACTAACATAGCCATGGAAAATGCCCCATCTATAGATGAGTTGCCTATTGGTGATCTACATAGCTATGTTGGTTTACCGGAGGGTAATGGATAGAATCTCGGATCCTACATAATCATTGGTCCAAAATAGTTTGCCAGAAAGGTTGCCATAATGTGTCCACATTGTTTCATCGACCTTAAAATTCGGAGATTATGTTGATCCTGTTGATCATGTTGATCTGGGCAAACTATGGCATAAATTATGGCATCTGTTCCATACACATTATACCCTCTGGTTTTTTAACATAGCCATGGAAAATCCACCATTTAGTTAGATGATTTTCCCATTAAAACCTCCATTTAGTTCGGGGATTTTCCATGGCTATGTTCGTCATAACCAGAGGGTATAAATGTCCCAAGTCAGAAAGCTTCGATCCCTGATATGGTGACCTCTGCCAGGTAACCCCGGTCCTTGGGATACAAGGAAAGCTCTCCGCCGCTGCCATCAACCATCAGAAACCTCAGGGGTCGCGAGGGGTCGCCGGTGAAGATCAATGGATTCGCCAGGTGAGGTTCGATTGAACCTGGTGACCTTTTTCCAGATCTCTTGTAGTTTTGATTTGGCAGTTGTTGGCAGTTGGTGTTTGGGCTTCTTCAACCTTTTTGGCCTCTTGGTGGTTGTCATACGGGAGAAGAAACACCCAAAAGTCTCCGGCACCGTTATCACGACGCGAAAATCATCGCCTGCCTTCGCAGGGACGCGGCCACGACTGTCACGCTTTGCGTAGAAAAGGAAGGTGCAGAAAATCACTACAATCACTGGATTGGTTTAAGGGACAATTTACAGGAAACCATGGGTATTTTCCCATGAAATATAGAGGTGTCCTGTAAATTTTCCCATTAACCAATCCAATGATACAATGAAGGAGTCTAGGTTACTCACGATGAATCTTCTCGAAGCACAAAACTAAAGTGCCTGGACATGGCCTTAAAATGCCTTAAATGTGTATATCTGCATTGTAGCTTTTTAGCTTTTTCTGGCCTTGAATTTGGAGCCATACGCATCTTGGGGATTCTTGGGATAAATGTTTGTAGAGATTAAACCCATCTACCGACTGAGGCAAAGGATTTGGATCACCGCTGGTATGTCCACAAAGTTGAAGCCCCCAAACTCGTGACATCAGTTGATTCTGGATGATTCTGGATGATACTTTTGGAAGAACCCCTTCGGGAAATTTGATGGGTCTCAGTCTCTTCTTTCAGTTGCAAACATGTTCAACATGCCCACTAAGATTGAGATAGATATGTAACAACATTACCAACATTATCAACATTGTCAACATCCCGATCAGCGGTGCTCGTAGCGTTGCAAAGGCCTCCATCGAGGACGTGGGATCCCAGCACCACCAGCACATCCCATCCAGAATCCACTTGCCCATTGGGAGGTCACTGCTTGGTTTTGGAAGACTCTGGATGTGTCTGGGGGTGTACCCCTTGCAGCTTTTTTTGGGTGGGGATGGGAAAAAAAAGCCTCAAATTTGGGTGAATACCCTAGTGTCAGACAAAGCCATCTGACTTCACATCTTTTTCTTGAGGTGAAATCCCATTCGACTCATCCAGTTTTAGGGGGTTGATCACTTTGAGCCATTCCCACATCAAAATCTCTCCAAATTTTCCCACCAAAACTAGTGGTCAGGAATATCTCAAGTACATAATCTACTGGTGCTGATCTATGGTCTATGCAAGACAAGGTACAACAATTACCTCCTTTCAACTGGGGTCGTGAAAATCCCAAATTGGCTGGTTGAGAACAGGATTCCTCTGCTGGATTGTGATAAAACCCAGTCTAATTATTGGACAGTAGTATCCCCAAGAACGAATCTAATACTAATCATCAAGCAACCATCATGCATCAATTCTATCTATCTCTCCATGTGTTTAATGATTGAAACCTGATAAATGATTCTTAAATCCCCATGAAATCACGGACTCATCAACCCGCCGGAGTCGAAGAGAGTCGATTTCCATAAACCTCCACCTCAATAGTTCACCTAGCAATAACCTAACTTATCTAACTATGGACCCCCCACCATTCTTGAGGCTTGTTAATGGTTACATGGCTAACATATGGAAGTTTCTTGAAATGATCCCAAATGGTTTGTTTATTTCATGGAAAATCCCATCCATAAATGATTTTTGACAGTACCCCCATGACTGTTTCACCTCTGAACTGACGTCGAAGTCCAAGGCACATGCAGAGTTTCCTCCGTCGCAAATAGTCCACGTGCTCGTCCACCAAGCCCTTGGCGATGTCGTCGTCGCTCACCGCGTCCGCGGGACCCACCTGGGACGGGCAGAAATGGGAAAACATGAGATGAAGATGGGGAAAAAATGGTGGAAAAGATATGAAACGATGAAGTGTACATACTGTACACATATATATATATATATATATTACTATTATTATTATTATTATATGTATATATATATATTATATATAATATATATATATATATGTATATTATATATATAATATATATATATTATATATGTATATTATATATATATGTATATTATATATATGTATATTATATATATATGTATATTATATATATATATGTATATTATATATATATATGTATATTATATACATGTATATTATATATATATATGTATATTATATATATATGTATATTATATATATATATATTATATATATGTATATTATATATATATGTATATTATATATATAATATATATTATATATGTATATTATATATATATATGTATATCATATATATATATATATTATATATATGTATATTATATATATGTATATTATATACATGTATATTATATATATAATATGTATATTATATATATAGGCTAAAGTTATACAGTAGTTGTTCCTCATATGTGGAACTGTGGTGCCTACCAGTCTGAATGTCGTTAAGCTGGATATCATATGCCCCGGCAGAGTTTGCCCGCAACAGAGCCTGTTTGGTGAGTCATCCTGTGGTTCTGAAGGGAGCAAAACATCCCACTTTTCGGTGAGTTTTCTCCCTATTGTTTCGCGATTTGTTTCCCTCTATCTATATATAAATATGTGAATATGTGTATAATTGTGCAAGGGTTTCTCCAAAATGTTGTGTATAGCATTCAGAATAATGCAAGAATTGATCAAAACTGTCACTTGGGGTCCGAAATAGGTGGTATGTTTACCATTCCCAAATGGGGGGTTTATGGCATTGTTTTTACCCGCATTAGTGCAAAAATTGTCACCTGAGCAGTGTTCAAAATCCCTCTGTCATTCCATTGTACTGGTTGGTTTATAGGGATTCCCCTATTGGATGATTATAATCTCCAATATATTGGGTAGTATAATACCCCAACTAATCATCAACCAACCGGGGTTTTGAACACTGCTCACCTGGGGTCCCAAAAAGCTGACATCACCCTTGAGTTTTTGGTCCCCCCAGTCCCACCTCCTGCGCGCTGCTCGGCACACGTAGCATGCCGCTGCTGCGGCTGTGTGGCACGAAGTCCAGCGCAAACGGCGCCACGGGCAGCAGAAACCTGTAGCGAAGTATTGGGAAAAAAAGATGGAAACATGAAACATGGGCATATTCCCTCGATAGACTTGATAAGAATGTGTCTAAGAATGAAAATCACTTGATTTAAAGATCAACAATGCTGATATACTATCGATAATGGGCATATAATGGTCATATACTCCTTTTTGGACGGGATGTTAACCTATATGGGCTTCTATGGCTGTGGGTCAATAATTTGTTCTGGATCGCTCCGCGGTGATCCGTACTATGGATTGGGAATATTTGCATAAGGTCCCTCATCCAAGCAAAATTGGATGTACTATGATGTAATGGGCATGTAATTGGTGATATTTTGGGGATATACCCTCCTGTAAATTACGAACACGATATGGAAATCCATGAGTTTCCCCTTCGGAAAGTCATATACATTCATGGTGGGTGTTCCATACCTATATATATATATATATCAATTTACTGGAGGGTACAAACCACAACAAATATCAGGGAACTATTATGTTTTAGTATATATATAATATATATACATATATCCTCTATGAAATAGTGTAATATGTATGTATATATATATATATATATATTGTATCCACTACGAAAGAGTGTAGCTTGTGTATCCCCATAATTAAAACAACTATCATGTCTATTCATCCCATATAACGACCATTAATTGTCCATGATTGTTGCTTGTATATCCCCATATGGGTTACAGCCCGCTTGCTAAGCCATCATCCAGTGGTGTATCATCATGTTAGATCCAAATACCAAACATGGGGTCCAACGTCTATTTAAACAATCTTCCGTGTTATCCCATGTTGGTATCCCCATGTTTTCTTGGTGTATTTACCAGAGGGTACCCTCTGGTAATTAAACGTAGCCATGGAAAATCCCCTATAAATGGAGGTTTCTAGCTGGGAAAATCATCCAAAATTAGCAATTTTCCATGGCTATGTTAGACATAACCAGAGGGTAAATTGTGATTTCCAACTCCCTTCATCTTTGGGGATCGAGTCGCTGCGTGAATCTGGCCAAGTAGAGATCCAAGGGGTCGATCGGGCTGTCCTTGAGGTCGTCACAAGCAAAATTGGGTACGTTGTTTTTTGCTTGGTTACGAGTACCCTCTGGTAAACTAACATACTCGTAACTATGGAATCTCACCATGTTTAATAGGAAAATCCACTATTTCTATGGCCATTTTCAATAGCTATGTTAGTCAAACCAGAGGGTAACCAAGCAAAAAATCAAAGAGCTAAGCAGGATTTTAGCTGATGGTAGAATGCATCAGAATACGAAAAAAGTCATGGAGATTTCGCTAATGATTTCAGCATGGAGCCTGAACCAACAACCAAACTGCTATTTAACTTGCAAAGATATGGAGATTCAACCATAAATTGACTTAATTCAACCATCAACTTGGGGATTTAAGCAGCAAAAGCATGTGCACCAAGAATAGGACTGTCGCAATGAACAATGGATGTGGCCCCCCTCAGATTGAATCTGCTGGTTTCAACATAGAAAAATATCAGCCAATTCAGCGACGCTCAAATAACCTCAAACCAAATAAGAAATTCTTCGTGGTCACCCATCCGATCTTAGGCCAAACATCATGGCTACATAAATCCCGAACTGAAAATGGATTGATGGAGCGAAGCTTGGCTATATGAGCAGAATCCAATGCAATCGGTATCAAAGGTAGGTCGCAAAAAATCGAAGAATCGAAAACCACCGACCAGACAAGAAATCCAATTTGACCATCACAACGGAGAGGTGATTTCAACATATTTCAACCACCCAAAACCGGGACTTGTCCCCTCTCGGCGGAAACGCGATGCTGCTGTCGAGGTCGAAAAATCTGTTCCTACTCATTGGGGACCCCAAACTGACACCATCGATTTCCCAGATTAAAAACACAAAAAATGCATGACCCCAACGTTTAATTCTAAGATAATTCATATAAATGCATCAAATGGTCAAGTCATTCTTAACATAGTTGGAAAATGATGTTTTACTTTTCCAAAAAATATATTCGCCAAACATGTAACCGTTGTCCCCTGTATCTGCAGCTGGTGTATGTCTGCCAGGTGTCCATTTCCTCCTTCTCTTCGACCATCTCTTCTAACCATGCAGTCTTGCACTTCCTCGTTGCGCTTCGACCGTTAACCGTTACACGTCGCTCGGTTCTTCAAAGGCTAGTTGGGATGTGCTCACTAGATATCAACTTTGATATGATTCTCACCAATGAAAGTTGGATATAGTTGGGATATTTGCCGCAGCATATGATTTTTCTTCTTCTGCTGGATTCTAAGCTTGGCATTGCAGGAAATGGGCCTTTAACCTCCAGTCTACTGCTTCAACTTCGCAACAGACGCAACTTTTACAAACAAGTTGCCCTTCGGCAATCAAACATGGCTTGTTGGAAATCCCCTATACAGTAAGTGGTCATTTAAGAGGAAAATTACCTATAAATGGGGCATGTTACATGTTCATTGAAATGTTTGATTGCTGGAGGGAGTCACATCCCGGTTCTTGACTATCTCGGATTCCTCTCTGTAACGGTCGTTTCCGCATCTTTTGGAACTTTTTGTTGGGCGACTGGCTCTATCCCTGTGTTTGTCAAGCGTGTGAACCGTACTGCATCAATCCTCATAAGTCGTGATTAATCCATATGACTATTCGACAATCTGGTACATGTCTATAGTTCATTATATTTCACCATCAACCAACCTGTATTTGAGGACTTTTATGTATTCCAACGGTCCGTTGCTGCATTCTGAATATCCTTATTTTGACTTTCAAATATTCCGTAAAAAAAAAAAAAAAAAACATACAATCCCCATACGTGCTGAGGGATAACCCCCAGTTTCGGGTGCTGAAATCATGACTTTTCAAGGTTAATCTATCCATTTTCTGGTTCCATTCCCCTAAACTAGCGTTTAAATCTTTAGTTCCTATGCATCTAACATCTTCTCTGGAGATTCTAAATGCATTTGTCGCAACTTTATGGTTTGATTTTGACTTCATTCTGCCTTTTTCATCCTTTTTCATGTATATCAAAGTGGCAAAAAATTGGGGATGTGAATCCCCTATATAGTGTTGAACAGAATTTTCTCAGTTCCCCAAACCTAGCATTTAAATCGTTGCTTCAAAATCATTTCCAAAAAAATACTGAAGATTTAAGATTTTGCCGGTTGAATAAAGCCTCGTTTTTCCCTCATGTTCCATACCTTTGGGGAATAGATCCTGTATTGTTCCCAGTTGCACGGATCGATTTTTTCAAGCCAAGTCTCTGATGTCTTCCCAGGTAGGCGGGCTCGAATTCGCGCCGGAGGCGCTTCCAACGATACCTCTGGGGATGTTGGGATGGTGAGTTACCATGGTTTGGTGGATCTGAAAATGGTGGATTTATCGTCAAAAAATGGTGAAAAATGCGGAGTTAACCAAGTTTGAGGCTAGCTTTGTCTGAAAGCTGGTGCTATTCACCAGGATTTGCCCATGAAAAATAGAGGTGCTTGACCAACGACTTGGTTGGATATGGGATGATGTTTGTCTGACAATGGGGCGATTCACTCCCCAAGTTATTGCCACAAAAAATTGGGGAAA
Source organism: Symbiodinium sp. clade C Y103 (assembly GCA_003297045.1). Taxonomy (NCBI): domain Eukaryota; class Dinophyceae; order Suessiales; family Symbiodiniaceae; genus Cladocopium; species Cladocopium sp. clade C. The sequence continues at coordinate 143,959 of BGPT01000718.1, forward strand.
ATACCATCGAACACTTGATGAAAAGACCACCGTCAGCTACTTTCTTAGTGGATTGACCACGGATACTTCATGGAGCCAGTACATGCAAAACCTGGATCAGCTGGGTTTCAGGGTTTGTGTTTATCATTGATCCAATAGAAACATAGGGGAAAGGGATCATCTAAGTGCATTCCAAGAATCATAGATTAAGGATGCAATTGGGGGTGTCATCGAACATAGCAATGGGAAAAATGTCTATGAATGTTTTTCTATGTTTTTCTTGGACAATCATGGTAAGTTTTATTCAAGGATTCATCCACACCCGCATTGAAAAATGTCCCAAGCTCCAGTCATTCATCTCTTTATCTAGAGCTGGGATTCATAGTTCACCCGTGGAAAAAAAAAAAAACAGCAAGCCTTTGGGATATCTGGAACATTCTTGGAAGTCTCATGATATTTTTGTGTATTCTGGAATATGTATGGATATGTTTTCATATGTTTTCATATTTGATTACCCTCTGGTAAATTAACATAGACCCTGTCAGATAGGGATTGGAAGATTAGTTTCCTCTAAAAATAGCTATTCTCAGGGTCTATGTTAATATACCAGATGGTATCCTTCAGAATTCTTCTGGAATCTTCTGGATAATTTGAAGATATCTGGAATTCTCTCCGATATTCTCAAATTCAAACGGGAGAGAGCTTGCAAACGGACGGGCCCAAGTCATCCCCATGATCCGTAGAATCCCCATCTTCTGGGTAAAAACATGGCCAGACTTCTCCAAAATCTTCCAGGTCTAGGGTTTTTTGAGGGGATGTCATTCTATGTCCAGAAACATCACCTTTTGGGGAGGTGAAGCACCCGAGTTTAGCCACCAAAAACATGATGTTTACCCACCATGGAGTTGTTGTCCAAGATGAGTTCATCACCATGAAATATGTCGAAAAGGACAAACATGGACTATCCAGAAGTATCCAAGAGTATCCAACAAAATATCATCAGGTACCGATATCCCAGAATATCCACATCATCAACCATCATAAAAATCACCAAGAATCATCAAGAAAACATCCTCGAGTTTAAAAAAAAAAGCCAGTTTCCCTGTTCCCATTCCATGGGGCTGCTGGCCAACAATCACAAAACATGCTTCCCGGTTCCCTCCAAAGTCTCCAACAAAAAATCCTGTGCCGCACCTGCCGCATTTCACCTCCACAGCGGCGTCCAGAGCAACGTCCTCCCCTCGGCGAAGGGATAGAACCATCATCGACTTCGGGGGGGTTCTAGGCTTTGTATACAACATACATCAACATACTATGATCGCATCATAGTACATGATCATTTTTTTCCATATCTTAGTAGGAGTTTGCCACCTTCGTATTGGGGATTGCTATAGAATCATTTATACATAATATGTATATACGATCTAGCAGTACATATTGCATACCTAGATCAATAATGTATGCATGTGATTGTTTGTATCTATTTTCTATATGATTATATGATGTATCTTGATACCTGTATGATAAGAAAATATCGAACAAGTTGAATATTGAGAACATATTGGAAAATGGATTCTCGCGAATGGAAGCGTGGGTGTAACCCTAGACCAGATTTATCTCCTGTGGAACAAAGCATCAAAACGGCTGAAAATTGACAGATTCATCGACTAAAGTTGACTAAAGCAAATCACCTACATCTCTCCAAGTATCCTCAGATTTGTTGATTAAATTGATTAAATCAATCAAACACATCCCTTTTCTTAGCGTCAAACCCTAGTTGCGTTATATCTTTCTTAATGAATTCAACAAAAAAACAAAAAACACACATATATGCTAGGTGTCAAACTCAAGTTTCACATCTTTCTTGATGAACTCCTCAAATGTACCCATGGATCCCAACATCCCACCAGAAAATGTCCCTGCTCCACTTCACCAACGAACCCAGCTTGGCATCCCGGACTCAGAGGAAGTTGGATCACACAGAAGCCATCCTTCGCCAAAGCGTCCACTGCAGTGGCAGTGAAGTGCGCCAGAGACTCCATGCTGCCTGGGAGAAAAAATGGGCGAGAATATGGCCGATGTCTATCTGATTTTTTCGCAGGGATTTCGCCAATGACTCATCCCAAAAGGGTGATTTCACGTGGAATTTTTGAGATGATTTCACCAATGAATCCAGATTCAAGTTGGTCCAGAAATGGAAACTTGGCCATCAAAAAACCATCGAAAAAAAACGGGGAAAATCCCCAGCAACTCCAGCCCGCCTTCTGGAGGCCAGGCCACGTGAAAGCCGCCCCTCTCTGGGTGTTGTGGGGTGAACTCCTGCCACAACTCCAGCGCGTAGGCGACAAAAACTCATGGGAAATCTCTGAAAAAGTCGGAGATCAAAGAAGTTTACCCTCTGGTAAACTGTTACATAGCTATGGACAATCACCATTTTTTAATGGGAAATTCCACTATAAATGGCAATTGTCAATAGCTATGTTAGTTTACCAGAGGGTATCTAGTCTTCAAATGATGTACCATCTGAAAATCAAACGTGGCGTGCCCAAAAATGTCCTCACTTGTGGAGAATCGTCCTATGACAACCTCCATTTGGTCCGGGAATTTCTCAGCTAGCCATGTTTGATGACACTGCGGGGTAGGGAATGATGCTTTGGGCTCTTTGGTTTTGCATCCCAGGGATGTCTTGATCGAGCCTGGTCCAATGTCAAGCAGCATAACAGCTTGTGGCAAGGTACAAACCATCCACCCAAAACTGACATGGAACCTGTTCAAACAATGGCTTGGAAAATGATGTTCCGCTCCTGCAAATGACGATGATGTTGATCCATGTCGACCCATTTTGGGATTCCATGTTACACCAATTCCCAAGAGAAATACATCTGGGGAATCTGGGGATGGTCCAAAAATAGATCACCCTATTGAACCCCAATGGTGTGTATTGGTTTTCCCATTCAAGGAGCTGCCAATAGGTGGGCCCTATGCCAAGTTCTCCTTCAAGTTTTCAGGCGCCACCAGCACTCGGAGACCTGCTTCCCACCAGCTTCACAACTACTGCCATAAATCCAATGATAAAAGCCCGGCCCCAGTTCGCCGATTTCTTGCATTTGGTGGCTGTTCTAACCAGATAACAAAAATAGAAAGTTAATAATTTGTCTTCATTGTTGGGTTTACCACATTGCCGTTCACTTTGGTCAATGTTCGATCAGGTTCCATCGCACTGAACAACAGCAAATGTGTTTTGGCTGCTGTTCATGGATCTCCCAAGAGGGCTGATTTGAGTTGCAAAGCATCTGCCATTTTTTGATCTGACGATAACTGGCCCGAAAAACTCAACCCCAACCTAGAAGTTGAATTTGTGCTTTCTGTTCATTTTCAGTATACTTCAAAGATGTTAGATTTCCCAAACTTAGATCCAGAATGATCCAGATAAGGTCTCACGATTCTTGTGCCACTGGCAACATGTTTGAAGTTTCCGAGCTTGGACTCCTCAATTCTCTGGCAACTTCAGCAATTCCAAAAATTAGCTCGAGGGGCTTCGAGTGTTCCAAAACTGAAATGGCAAATCGTTGAAACCATTGCTGTCACTTTTGGATCAATTACGCTCTGGTAGTTCAACATAGCGAACTGGAAAATGGCCATTTATAGTGAATTTTCCCATTAAAAATGGTGATTTTCCATAGTTATGTAAACGTTTACCAGAGGGTATACCTGAAACATTCTTTACCCCCTACAATTCCTGTAAGTCCAATGAGGTCGCGATGTGGGGTCCTGACCAAATTTATCCTTTGATGTTCTCTGATGGTTGGCCTACAACCCTCCACGGTGGATGGTGGACCTTTTTGATGGACAAGGAATTTAGCTCAAGGGTTCCTATACCAAGTGTTTCGAGGCATGACCCCCTAAGTTTTCAGTGAGCCATGTCAATCCCGAATAAATAAACCCTGGTTGATTCATCAGGGTGGTTCGCTCCAATCGACAGTTTCAGATGATTAAATATCCGATTTACTATTAATTGTTCGGATCAGATTTGTCTTTTCAACATCTTTTCACTTGTGTTCCTTTTGATCATCTTTGAAAACCACCATTTTCAGATGTTGAACCGTAAAATCCCTATCAAATCAATGGGTTTTGACATGTGAATTCCACCTCTGAAAGTCTCCACCAGCACTCTGCCGTCTCTCTGGTGTTGCACCACCTAACATCAGCGCAGGGTTGGCGCGGTGGTGGATGACGAGGGGTTCAAATCTGACAAGCCCAACTTAGACCACCAAAGATTGGATTTTAGGATCTAATTAATCACCAACTATTAATAGACTATGGCGGATCTAATTATTGTGGATCTTAGACCACTTAATCTGTCAAATTGTGATCTTTTGTGATCTATTTTAGAGAGGAAACTAATCCTATGCCTGTTACGACTTCCAGACGCTTCGGGTCGATGAGCCGCCAAGGCGGCCCAGTCTAATAGCAGGCTAGCTACATAACATGGTGCAATTCATGGGCGCTCACCACTGGGCCTTTTGAACACCAAGACCCAGGAGGTGTGGGCTGAAGACTTGGACCCCAAATTTTCACCACTTTGTTTGATGTTCAAAATTCATCCAAATTCCCTATGTTCACCATGTCTGATGGTTAAATCCCTATGTCTCACCATGTTTGGATATTCAAATCCCACGTTTCTCATGGTTTTTTCTGACACTTCCCTGGCTATTTCAGCCCCCCCTCGGCCTGCCCCCGCCAACCATTGACGCGTAGCCGGCTCTCTTTCAACTCCTCAGCCTCGTTCTCTTGGAGAATCTCCTGGAGCAGACATGGGATATCAATGGAAATGCTAATAGATCAGTGCTATGGAGAATACTAATGTGACTGGAATAACTTTTGAAGGATCAATATCAAATTGTTAATGATCAATGTTATTCTGTATCATTATCATCATTGGTATTCCGTGTTACGATTGTTATTATCATGGCTATTGAATTTGCTGTTAAATTACTCATGGTTGTTGTCCATTAAACATCCATTAAATATCCATTAAATTTTCATTAAATATCCATTAACTATCCATTAACTATCCCTTAACTAACCGTTATTGTTGGTTATACCATGAATTCCCCGGGAAAAACCTCTTTCCAATTCGGGGGTTTCCGCGCCTTGCCGGAGACGTCATCTGGAAAGCCGTGAAGCTCCACGAGCGCTGCGACGCCCAGCTCGCTGCTGGACCTGTGAGCAGGAGCCAGGCTTGGGAGATGAAAAATCGGTGGCTTAATGAGGTTTGTAATGTATACACACATTTACAATATTGTTTAGTATAATACAAACGTGTATATAGAGATATTTTACACGCCAAGTACATAGATATGTATGTATATGTATGTATATATATATAATTCATATGTATGTATATGAAAATTATGTACGAATATACAAATAAATATATACATATATATATATATATGAAATCTGAGGCCAAAACGTGGGGATTCAAATCCAAACAACCAAAAATAGAGGTTGACCATTGTTGACCATCGATCGTGGTGGTCTAAGCAAACAAAAGAATGATCAATGTTGAGATTGGATCCCTTTGGTATGTCAAACTCCCCTGAATATCCCCAAGTTTTCATGATCATAAGGAAAATAACATTTGTCTATGAATATCAATCGAGGTGCAGGATATAGATCCCCAAACTAGCTGGCTTTAAAAAAAGTCACGGTTTTCAATTGTGGTAGTGCCCCATATGTCTCACAAAGATGAAACATGGGTCGACGGCATCCAAAAAAATAATAGATTGCATTGTTGATGAAAAAAATCCCAGTCAATCAGTGGGTGGGTGAGTCTTCAGTTTTGCTGGACTGCAGACTAGATTGGGAACCGATTGAATCTAATGTGTAAATCAGTGTTGGTGCATCCCCTCTTGAAGGTGCTTTGAGGCTCCAGTCAACCCCTTGGCGGTTGAAAAGTTATGCGGGTTAATAATCAAAATCGCATCCTTCCAAGTACCCTCTGGTAAACTAACATAAATATGGAAATCACCATTTTCAATAGCTATGTTAGTTTACCAGAGCCAGAGGGTAATTCACAGCTGCTACTCCTCTCAAAAACACCAGAGCCACCATGCGGATCCGGGCCTTGACGCAGCCATACGCTTTTGACATGTCACAGACGGGGCTGAGAGCAAAATACAGCTGACATCAAGGCCCATTTCCCGAGGAAACCTCCACAAATCCAGGCTGAACATGGATAGGATTGTGTCACAAAATAGGAGATGCCCCAGCAACAGACCATATCCAACATATCCACCGTGCTGCTGCAAGGCACCAGTGTCACTTCTCACGGCTTGAACTTGCAGATCGTGGAGAAGTGTGGATATAAATCATATATATATATATAAAGTATTGTAAGATCAGATCAATATCAAGCCATATCAAGCCTATGGCGTCTGAAAGCACATATCTACCCACAGCCCAAGTGTGATTAAACTCACAATATTCAAGATAGACTATCATGTGGTTGGGAAACTCAATAGCTCCAACTGGCTCCCCATGGCTTACCGCAAGTTGGCCAGGCGAAGGCTGACACGCTGGCGATGATTCCGGTTCAGTCCAATTTCCGAGCGCGGAAAGTGAAAAAAGTTATCCCACCCATGTCAGACTACCCTCTGATAATTTAACATAGCTATTGAAAATAGCCATTGAAATAGTTGATTTTCCTAATAAAATTGGTGATTTTCCAGTTCGCTATGTTAGTTTACCAGAGGGTAAGCCATATGTTTGCATTTCATAATATTTCATCTGTGGCCTATTGAAAAATCCATGCTCTTTGCGAACAGATGGGACCGCGAACAGATACCCCCGCCCTGGGTCTGCCCTACAAATCAGGTGGAACGTGATCATCCACTTCCACGCTGTCCTGGCAGCGGGGTCTGCTATGAATGGAAATGGATATATGGGGATATCAATGACCATCAATCATGGGGATATGAATAACCATCAATGATGCTGGTGCCCCTGTTTGGTAGTAAATCTGCTTTAACTAGCTGCACTAGGGTTTATGGTGACTTGCACGCAAAGTAAACTATAGTTAGATGGGACCCATAACCAACAAACATAACAGTAGGGGGCACCACCTTAGAGGGTTTCTAGTGCCGGAAACCACATATTTGGCCAGTTGATTCCCAATATGGTCCAAATAGGGTTGCCAGCATGCGAACCATCCCTTTCTTGTTGGTCAAAGCATGGTCGAAGCATGTCAAAACACGTGTCAAAACCACCACATCAAATATATTCAAATATAACCTGTCTGTCAAAGTGGATATTTTTGATGGAGAAGTGTGGACGACAAACACCAGACATGTCAACTGATTTGGCTCGTGAAATTTAACCATCATTTCCTCACGAATCCCCTCGCCACCTGGGCCAGCCAAACCAGCTCTAGATCTTCATCCTGAGGTAGCAAGGATCCTTGAAATATGGGGATCTATCATGATCGATCCATCAAAATCTATAGAAAAAGTATGAACAAATGTTATTGATATCTAAAAATATGGAGATTTACCCAGCAAAAATGATGATCTCACTGTCGATTTCACCATCGGGGTGTCAGGCATCAAACATGTAGAAAAAGCTATTCTGTTTCACATCAGAATCTACCCTCTGGTAAACGTTTACATAACTATAGAAAATCACCGTGTTTAATGGGAAAATCCACTATAAATAGCAATTTTCAATAGTTATGTTGGTTTACCAGAGGGTATCCAAGAAAATCCATCAAACACTACTATTTCTATCTATTTCTCCATCCAACATGGGGATATTCACCATGAAAATTTGGAGCTTAAGATGGGAATTAACCCACGCAAATGTGCATTCAACCAGCAGAGAAGTGGAGATTTGGCACAGTAAGAGCCAGCAGTAGGGGAGATCACCTGGGATGTTGGTTTATGGTAGATGTATATATACATACTTAAGTGGGTTGATGAACCAATTTACAACTGGGGGTGGACCACCTCGGATATGTTGTTTTTCAATGTAATCCCATCCACCTGATATTCAATTGCAGTATTCAATACCTCCTAAATAGATCTGAATAGTCCCAAAATGGTGCAAATCCCTTATTTATTAAACCATAGTTTCCAGGTGCTTTATAATATTTGGGGGGAAAGGGATTAGTACATAGCCGCTTTCCATGGCTATGCTTGAGGGCTAAGTCCCGAAACTCCCAACTCATTCCATCCCTGCCTCAGCGTCATTGGCTTGAGAATCAGAGGTGAACCTCAGGTGACATTCATAAAAACCCAAAGAAAATCTGCCGTTTTTTAGGGATGACTCTCCCCTTTCGCAACCAGCATAGGTACAGCAACCGCATGGCCGTGGGACGGCCGCAACGACTTCGTGGGCTCAGGATGGACCGCCCAGGTTTTGAGAGAGGGGGACCGGAACGCATTTTCACCGAGAATTCCATCCCCGCAATATGAATTACACCGCATCTGGCGCCCCCAACATGACTTGATCCATATTTGACCAGGGTTTAATTGACCAGTCATTTCACCTAGAAGGGATTGCAGAATTTTCCATGAAGAAACCTACAAAAGGGACATTTCGCAGTACCACCTACTGCTAGACACCGCTTCTTACCTCTCCCCATGATATCAACCTAAAGCATTGGTCAACCCCAGTGGTTTTCTTTGGGAAGTTCCCAAAAAAGATTGTCTACCATGACTCCACTCAAAAATTGTACCTCACCCCATACGTGGTCAAAATATTCATGCGATGAGTGTGATACTTCCCATTGTCAATGGTACTTCCCCGGTGTATCAATCAACTGGGTTGATTGGAACAGCTCTCAACATGGGGAACAATCCAACAGTCATTAGCTACTATCAATCATGACCGAACAACTGTTGGATCATCTCCCATATCCACTGTTGGCTTATCATGCACGCATATATACACAGTATTGTGGCAATGGGGTCCATGGCATTCGGAATGGGAGTCTTATGGCACAAATATGTGAGCGTCCCAATTCTCAATTATACTTTTGGGGGGGCTTCCAAAATGCTCAGTAGATGGCTGTGTCTGAAAATATGTTGTCCCTGAACATTTTCTCTCTTGAAATTGCATTTGGGTAGACACTGTGCATCATGTTCAGACCCAAATTGGATATAGTTGGGTTACATATCCCTTACGGTAAATCCCCAGGGTTCCATACGAAATTCCCATGAATTCTTGATCTTCCAATTCTCTATGGTACTCCCAGCCCGCGCCTGTTGACCCATCCACGGCAGTTGCGGCGCAAGCTTTGCGCCAGCGTAGGCCTTAGCGGAAACCGCACGGAAGATGATCTGATTGGGTAAAAATTGTTTTTTTTTTCCTGGTTTTCTCTTGTTGTTAGTTGCTTGTTTATTTATGATATTATATATATATACATATAAATGGTCATTGTTAGTTGATTGATAGCCAAGCAGTTTTAGTCATTGGTTTTTTGTCATTGTGAGTTAATAGTATGGCTTTGCATGGGTCAAAATCGATTCAACATACTGGTTGTAAATCCTTAGGAAAACATGCATGCCATTGAAAATCATCATCCGGTGCGTCAGAATGCGTTGAAATGGAAAATGAACATATTGGAAAGCGTCTGAAACCATCAACCTGTTGTTGCAGGAGCAGGAAAACCGTGGGTTTTGCCTGTAAATATAGGGCTCTCCTGTAGAATGTTCCCTTGATCATGTTTGGGACATCACGGTTTAATCCCACAAACCCCAGAAAGAGATCAGCCCAAGCGGACACCGGTTGGCTCTCAAGCAACCGAGGGAATTTTGGGGAACACTCTTCCAACGCCAATGGATAGAATATGACCGAATACTCATACCATCTATGGGATTCTATTGGTATTTCTGTCTACTTGGATGAATCGGTGATTTTGATCGGTGTACAAAAAAATTTAGATATATACAAAAATGGATGATAGAAGGTTTGGTAAAATGTTGGGTAATAACATGTAATAACTAGTATCTTCAGAACTTCTATTTGGGATGCAGCTCCACCCACCAAAATGGCATCTTCACATGTCACTGGTGACATGGAGTCCAGACTGTTCAAATTGCTGATCCACAGGGGGAAACCGCGCTGAAACAAAACAGTTGAGTTCCCCAGAGGCCTGCCATGCTGTCATCCCTGGCTGGAACATCCCAGCTAGCCATGGAGGTTTACTGGTATATTAACATAGACCCTGAGAATAGCTATTTTTAGAGGAAACTAATCTTCCAATTCCTATCTGCCAGGGTCTATGTTAATTTACCAGAGGGTATGCAGAAAGGATTTTCGAGCAAACCATATTTGATCACCAGAGGGTAAGCATCGAAAATGATGAACCATGTGGATTTTCATCGGGAAAAAACATCAAATGATTAAATGGGGTTTGTCGGAAAAATATGCGAGCCCCAAATCCCACGATCATCAATGTCCTAATTTGGATTGTGGGATTTACGATGATTTACCTCGTTTTCAGACGAACCCCAATGGAGATTTTCTAACCATCTAAAGAGATTACCAGAGGCTACCAGTTCTGAGGGAAAGACACAAGCCAAGCTCCATGCAATTGTGCCTCAGCTGCAACTCTGCAGTTTCTTGCTTGCTTTCAACCCCAAGATACGATCGCCTAATCAGGATGACACTAAGGATGGAAAATCAAAGAATATATATATATATATACAGCATACACAGCATATATAGTAAGTATGATTAAGTATGTATGTTCATCACATTTTTCCACCTGAAGCACTGAAAAAAAAAACACCAGCGGTAAACTCATGGTGGCGACAACAGGCTGAAGCTCAACTTCAACTTCAGGTCGAACCACTAGGTGGTTCGACATCGTTAAGTTCCAGTCGCATTTACCAATCCTAAGGCCCATCAGGATTAGCGCGGCTAGATTGAACACCTAGAAGTCTTGAAGTCATGTGTTTTTTGGTTTAAAACCCTGGTACCATTCGTGAACCCCAAAATAGCTGGTAAATGGATGTTCATCCCACTAAAATGGATAAGAATGTGTGGTTCTGATTGTTTTTCTGGGCACGTTCGATCGAAATACAACTTCATTCACCCAAAAGCAGCAGGCCGGTCTGTTCCCGCCTCCTGTAACAGAGTAGCAAGGCTGGTCACCACATAGGGCGAAAGGACCTCGCAGCCATGCTGAAGTCAGTGTTCAAAATGTTGGCTGGAAACATCAAATATGGTCAAACATGGGGGAAGGGAATCTAGCCATCAAAAACGATGAACAATATAGAATTTACCATCAAGATCCATCAAGAAGGGTGAACAATGTGGATTTAAGCATCAAAACGGGTGAAAATTAGGGGTTAAAGCAATGACAAATAGATTTGGGTTTCCCAAAACAGTCTTTTTTTTTTACAGGGAGAAAATGATGAACCATGATGCACCATGGGATTTGGAGGTGTTCTTCTAAATTGTCAACAAAAGCTATGAAACCAAGTCTTTGCGCCCTAGGTCTGTGATACCCCCCAAGAACGGGGTCTACCGAGGTGGGGGGGGGGTGGTTGAACCTGTGAAAATCACCAAATCCAAGCAAATGAACGGACATCCTGGAAGCATAAACATTTGTCTACGTGTATTTATGCTGGTTAGTTGAGAACGGGATTCCCCATTCAGGGATTGTGCTTCACCCCAATATATTGCTTAATCTACTGCCCGAACTCATCATCGACCAACTATCATTCATCAATTATATCTATGTCTATCTCCCCTTGAAACATGTTGAAACCCTAAAAATTAAGTGATTGTTCAATCCCGATTCAATGAGCACAATTCATAATCAACCAACAGGGGTTTCTAGAGTGCAGCCCAGAAACGGCGCAGGAAGAGATGTGGAAACAAAGCGCGGCACAAGGAGCTGCGAAGGGAACCTCGTGAACAAATGATGGATTTTGAAAGACCAACAATGGAGGTGTATAGCTGGAAGAAGCAACTATAAATGGTGGATGCTCCAGCAAACCATGTTTGATTTTCGGACTTCAACTGCGGAAAATATCTTGGTGTTAGCCACAGTGTTGGCCAACAAAACATTGTGACTCACTATTATCATCGAAGATTTGTGGTACCCCAAAAAATTGAGCCAAGATGAGCCAACATGAGCCAACAAGGGAGATCAAAGCCCACGCAGAGAACATCCATAGGATTCTTGGTTGAAATCACCAGCCGCGAGGCCAAGAAACCCGCCGCCATGAGGCCACATATGTTTATTGCCAGATAGAAAAAGGGAAGTGGGTAGCGGTCCGAATCCAAATAGCAATCCCTTCCCTCTATTAAAGATTGGATCGAATAGCATGCAATAGTATAAAGAAACCTTGAATATGGAATATTGCCTCCAATGAGAAGTAGATCCGAAGTAGCCCTGGTTTAATATCGGATCTCGTTTGGTGGGACCATATGGATCCAGATGGGGTCTTCAACATTGTTGGAAGGGATTGCTTCATCATCCCTTTTCCAGGGGGGTGTCAAGGGTGTCACCAAAAGGACCTGATAGGTACCAGGCCTGATTTGCAAAGCTTTGATATTTTCAAAAGAAGGTGGTGCGCCATGTTTAGCTAAATTGGTTTATAAGTAGCTGAACTAGGATTGACGGTAGATACCTCTATTCTTCATAGGATTTCAAAACCTCACCTATGACTAGGTTGCAAAATCGTGTACCAATAATTCAGTAATCACAATAATACTGGTTGACAATTGGAGGTATAAGCCAACAACAGTGGATGATTAACGGAGAAGTAGCGGTTGATGGTGGATGTGAGGGGGCTTACACATATGACTGGGACCATCCCTTTTGGTGTCGAATAGGATCTGGGGATGGGCTGAAAAAATATTCAAACCGCCAGTAATCATAGTATGATGATCATCCATTATCATGAATACTTAATGGTCATCAATTGTTTTGAATCAAAATCATCAGCAATTATAGATGAAATCCATTATATCCACACTAAATCACTATGAAATCAATGTTGTTTGGTTTACAAAAGCATTCTCCTTATTTGGTATGTGGTTAACTCCTATATTCTTATAGTCAACCCCTGTGTGTATCATGTATACATATTGCCCTCCGGCAAATTTTCCCATAGACCCTGAAGAAAACAGGGCTTGGAAGATCAGTTTCCAGCTGTTTCCAATGAAAATGGATGATTTTAAGGGTCTATGTTACTTTACCAGAGGGTACCCTCTGGTAAACTAACACAACTATGGAAAATCACTATTCTTAATGGGAAAATCCACTATAAACGGCAATTTTCAATAGCTATGTTAGTTTACCAGATGGTACTTGTTCTGCTTCCTTTTCTATCCCTATAGTTCTTCCATTGACATCCCACGATTTCATTCCCATGATGAAACCTCCAGTCCCCAGGTCTCCCTGCGGCTCGATCCATGGACATCCACGGCGGCACCTGGAATATTGATGTATATTGTGTATGTGTAAAATGCAAGTATTTTCTACGTGTATTGAAAAAAACAGTGTATGTATGTGTGTAACGATGTAAATGTATTACAATGTATCATATGCATCTACGTTCTACAAATACGTATGTACGGATATGTGCATGCATTCTACATGTTTGTATATATGAACATTCCATAGGTATCAAGAAACAATCCATACATCCTTTGGAACTCCGTGATATCATCACGGTGTGCTAGCTGCGCAACCTCGCAGAAGATGCCATTCTTGATGGATTTTTGCTGTGTCGTTCGATGTTTAGTACCCCCAATCCTATTCCCATGACAAAGGATGACAAAGGTACAGTAAGCCAAAATGACTTTCGCCTAGGACATGGTTGTTACTTATTCTTTTATAATTGTTTCACATCCCTTTCGCCATTACATAGCGGTTTTGGGGTGACTCTCCAGTAAAGTAACATAGATTCTAGGCAAATCACCATATTTCCCAAACGGGAATCCCATAGATCTCAATGTCTTTTTCCGAGTTGACCGGAGAGCTGATGATCCTGTTGTATCAATATCCTCATTGTACCCCCAGTATATCACCAGAACTAATCCTCATTACATCACCATGAACAATCAGGAACTCATCCTCATTATATCACCATTCAATCCCCCAAGACATCATCCTGAAATCCCTATGATATCCCCAGGAAATCACCGTAAAACCACTAGTAAATCCCAAACAAATCTCCATTCAATCACTGTTTCAAAGCCAGATTTGATCATATTTGGGGAGCAATGGTCGCCACAGAAAACCAGGTGGCCCCAGGTGGCCCCAGGTGGCCCCAGGTGGCCCCAGGTGGCCCGAACGGGCAGCATCGAAACCAGCAATGCTCCAAGGCCCTGTAAAACCTGGGACGGAACGGAGCTTGCGATTCCCTGGGTTGAAACGCCAAGTATGAGGGAACTAATCTGGTTCAGTTTCTGTGGATCATTGGCGAATCATCATTTTCTGGACCAAAAAAAACGCCATAACTTGGGGGGTACATAAAGAAATACAAACCCATATCTGGTTGGTTTCAACCATTCCACCACCATGAAGATGTTGACCCTGCAAGGTGGTGACAACTCATTCGATAGATCTACCAAAGCCTAGTTGCGTTAGTTATAAACCACCTTGTGCGATCAGCATATGTTGGCACTATTGTAATATTACTATCAAATAAATTACTGAAAACAATCATCCAACTTTGGTGATCCATGTTGTGTAAAGGTCATGTTTTGTAAGATATGCGCGGCACATGATGTTAGTTGCTTCACATAGGTGAATGTTCATCAACCATTTCATTGGCAAAATATAACTAATGTCCATGAACCAGTTTCGCCATTCTATACGCTTTGCAAATGAACTCCCTGACTAAAATGGAATACCAAAAGAAATGAAAGCTTGAAACTCTTATGTGTAATCCGTTAACAAAAAAAAAACCTATTAATTTCCATTTTGCGAATGAGTCTCCTATTAAACAAACTCCATGTTCATTTTACTTCGGGAATGTCCCATTGCTATGTTTACACCCGAGGGTATCCTTGCTACTTGTTGATCCCCTCAATTTGTTTTCTTCCCAACCACCTCACCCAGCTCCAGCAGCTCCCTGTCCCTGTCCGCCGAAGCCCCACCTGTCGCGTTTCGACGGCCACGCGGCCGATGAAGACGCCAGCCAGGGCACCGAGCCTTAGTGCGCTGGATGAATTCATGGGGATATCAAACAGGTTAAAACAAAGGTGATTATCACTATTGTGGGTAAAACAATAATAAACCATCCATTTGGGAATGGTTGGAATCCGACCTATTTATATATGGTGATTTTGGGGATGGTTTATTATTGTTGTACCAACATTATAGTCAAATAATGTCCCATCAGAAATCAATATCCCGATAGCCCAATGTGAATCTTACTATCTCAATGGTTATGTATGGGGATTTCATGAGGTATGGACAAACCAAACAATAACAATCACAAGGAGGTGTGAGCTCTGCCTCTGGCATTGCGATCCTCAACAGATTCCTGTGGTTCCTTCTCACAAAAGCATCCGATACTAAACTGATGCTATACCCCATTTCAAGAGAAACGGAAATATCTTTTCAGTAGCAGTTGATTGCCAAAGATCCGATCTACTTCAGGATCTTCATAGTGGGATACCCCCATTTCTGTCCAACCTTCAAACCCAAATGAAACACTGGCCCACGGCCCAAATATGATTTTCTCCAAGTATTCAGTGCCAATGTTCCTACTTCTAGGAGCTTAGGAGCCTTCAATGGGAATTGAGGTTCCCAAACAGCCATCAATATGTATATATATATATATAATACATACATGTTTGTATGTAGATATCACAAATCATGGTTGCTTGACGTTGCTTGGATCACGTGATATCACGTGATATCAAGTAACTTCCAGTTCTTCAAGTCATTGCAACAGTTACATGTTAAAAAAGTCATTACATCATATCCAAACAACCGCGTGTAATTGATGCTACTGCTCCCAATCATCGTATCAATATGACTATCTATGATCAATAAGCAGAGTGCAGTACAAGGGACTGATTAGGTGTTTACCTCCAAAATCTAAGGGTCTCCTGTAGATTTTTCCTTGAACCAAATCAAGTCTGGGAGATCCTAGAATTCCGAATTGATCTTCCCTCAAAACCAATTCCAGGTCTCTTTAACTATATAAACTTATGTAAACTTAGTACATCCATACTCTGGGATGAATTATGATACTGCACTAACCCGAAAAATTTGGCTACTTCGGGATAGTTACCCAATTCCAGTTCCCACCGTTCCAGTGACGTCGCGACACGAGCTCATTATAATCTATCCGGATATTCCAAATTCTGCTGATCTGGTGGTTCAACTGGACTGAAATCCCTTTCATTATTGGTTTTAGCCCCATAATCAATGATTATACCCCCACTAGCATTGGCTAAAGCCCCACGATCATCTATTAAGTATGCAGTGTTGTTGGTTATACCCCCACTTTTCACACCATTAGCCGTATTTTGAATATCAATTGAGCACTGGTTCTACTGGATTGTTTATAGCAATTCCAATATTGGATTGTAATGATCCCTTTTCAAGAGGTTGGTAGAACCCCATTGTTAACAATAAACCCAGTCTTAACATTATTCATGAATTGGCTATCTATCTATTATCAATGAATGTTGAATGGAATGATAGTATCTTTAATCCACAAATGGAGCTGTTTAATCGTCAACATGTTGATTAATTACGTTTTATGTCAAAGGTGGATCATCCACAAGCATTCAATAGTCCTCAATTATGAATAACAATGTCAATACTTAATAATATCCATTGCCCATGATTGTGAAATAGTCATACTCATACGAATAAATCCACAAATGCGCAGTCAATTCAATCATCATCATCATCATCATCATCATCATCATCATCATCATCATCATCATCATCATAAATCTGCAAAACCATTTTGGAGAACCTGGATAACTATGGTAATCAACCATTATGAGGCCATTATTAAGCCAAAACAGTACTTGGTACCATTGGCTAAACGTCTGCCAAAGTCGCAGGTTCAGCTCCATGCCATGGATGGTCAAAGGACTAAGCCTTGGCACGAGGCACATCTGGATGAATCATGTTTCTATCTTTGGGAGAGACTATATACTAGATTATATTGTACAGATAGTGTGTGTGATGATAAAATCTACATGCATATTCATTCATGTGTATAACCACTTATTGTAATGGTGATGTGTTATTATAAAACTGCTTGCAAAATTGTAATAGCCTGTGATGATAGAAGTATGATATTGTTTTGAGGCTTGATATATACATATGTGTGTGTGATATAGGTACATGATACATTATGCATCGAACACGAGAAAAAACATGTGGTTGTAATATATCTATTCATAGCTTGAGAGTTGGTATTATATTACATATGGGGATGGGTCAAAACCTATTATTATCAATTTACGTGGGATGAACATCCATTTACCAGCTATTTTGATGTTCACTAGGTACCAGGGTTTTGACTCATAGCCATATGTAACTACAGGTGTATGTGTATATACACACATAATATATAATATGGGTCGAGTCAATGGGCTTTTCATCACTGGCTTGATTTCAAGGATGTTTCAAGAAGCCTACAGGTGGTGCCCTAAATCCTCAACTAAGTTGCTTTGGAACTAGGTTCACTCAGGCTTATGGTGATTATAACTGTAGCTGGATAGGTACTAAACCCACTTATACCCTTGGGTCCACCACTGACCGTGTGGTTCTTTGTAAATTTTGTGTCATCCATGATCCACGGAGGCTTCCTGGAACCTCACGCCAGAGGCCCCAAACCGAACAAAGAGGAGCAGATAAACTAGTTGTTTATAGTTGTTCTATTTTCATTCAAACGGTGCTCACTGAAGATTTGGGTCTGAAAATTCTGTGATTTTCAACAGCACCCATCTCGAAGCAGCCCCGAGATTTTCCCAGGTCGGACCACCCAGTGCCCTGGGGAGACCCAGACATTTCTTCAGGTTCAGGTCGGTACCTAGAGTACGCGTCGGTGGGTCGGTACGGCAAAAATAGAAAAAGGTCATCATGGGCATAGAACATCAAAACAATTCAAAACACAGTTGGAAGCACCATGAATTCCCAGGATCACATAAAGGACGACATGTTGGATCACTTTAGCCAACAGTCGATGTGGATTCACACCTTTGGGGTTTACAGGGGTGGGGACCGACTGGAGACCACTGGGACCAGGGATGGCTTCAAAGCCAAGGTGCGCAGAGAACACTGAAAGAGTCTCTGGTTTAGCTGTGAATAAACATGGAATGCATTTCAGGTCACTGAATCAGAACTAGTCCTGAATGTCCCGATGAGCATCTCTAGTCCCCTTGTGCAAGTGGATCGAAATCATGCTACTGTTCTGATATATGAATACATCCTTCTAACTATATAGCAATTATCATCATGTATCTGTGCCGTAGGCCTAAGCGAGCCAAAACGTAGGCCTAAGCAAGGTACTGACCTACCAATTAGTATTAGGTTTCGTTCGTTACACATAATGTCAACGACGGATTCATAAACCCTAAGGCTGTTTAATCGGTGCCATTTTAATGTCAAATTATCGCAAAGTATCATTTGGGGGCCAACCCCACGATTTTTCATCACCTATGGTGAACAATAATCCGGGGTTGACACCAACCTTAATATCTCATTCAAAGGAAAAATCGGATGGAACCCGGGCCTTTTATTTGCCTTTCGCAAAGAGTTTTTGAATATAAGCATCTCACGGGCGACGTCGCAAGATTGTTTGTGTTAGAAAAGGGAATCATGCCAAAATGATCCAAAATGCAGGTATATGAAGGTTGGTGAATCATTCTGATTTATCCAAATAGGATAGAAAGATTGGAGAATCTGGACATTCTAGGGATGTTGGCCCTTGTATTTTTGGTGCACATACTTTAACCCCTTCCCCCCAAGGAATATGGCTGACTTGCGGTACCAACAAGCTCATTTTCTTTTAGTGGGCTTCTGAAGTTCTCCTGGCCGAAAATGGGTATGGCTCAAAATTATTAACCCAATAATTGGTTTATGTTAACTTACCATTAAACATGACCATTTCTGGTACCACAATTTTGAGCCATAGCCAAATGATTCACCATCCTTCAGCAAGGTCTACTGAGTCTACTGGGCTCCCAACTGAACCCAACGGAACGGAGGCAAGGACAGCCCATTGGCAACCTCGGCGCGAGGTCGATTCAGAGATACCCTCTGGTGAACTCACAGTTCGCTATTGAAAATGGCCATAGAAATAGTGGATTTTCCCATGAAAAATGGTGATTTTCCATAGTTACGTAAACGTTTACCAGAGGGTACATGAAGCTTATTGGGATTAAGTGGGGCCTTTGATGATAAGCCACCCATTGCAACCCCATTGCTACGGCATGAAATCAAATGAAACCCTTCAGCCACCTGAAATGTTCAGTCGGCCGCCTGTGAGGTCTTGGATATACCCTCCGGCAATCAAAGATGGCAATTGAAAATCCTATATAAATTCAAGATTTTAAGAGGAAAAAAAAACGTACAAATGGATGATTTTCCACTGCCACCTTTGATTACCAGAGGGTAATTGGATATTATTAGATACAAGTGGATATGGAGGTTTCCTAAGTCATGAGCGTACACCCAAATCATCCATGTCAATAGGATTATCCATTATAAACCATCGATTTCCATTTCCTTTTAGATCAACAAGTTGTGTAAAACCCCAAAAGCCCCTGGTGTGCGAGACGCACTACTGGATGCTCCCCTGCAGTTGAGTCACTCAATTTCTGATCCTCAAAATCTTTCAAATGGGGATGAAAAACAAAAAAAACATGGAAATTGAAAAGAATTTAGCGGGGTATGGATTTCAATGATTTCAAACATTCTTGGGAAATCCAATAAACATTTAGTGGGCGATTGTCAGGACCCTCAGCTTCCGGGAGAATCCCCCCAACAAAAAGATGCAACGCGCGGCGCGGCTGCTCCATTTTTCACAAAAGTGCAAGCGATGTCCGGGCTCACAATCTTCGGAAAAGAAGAACTTTCGATCTTGAAGCTCTGGTGGAAGGTATCCTGGCGTTCCAAACTTGTAAAAAGGTTAAAAGAGATGGTTTTTCTGAGGAAGTTGAAGGGTGTATTCTTGCTGGTTCTTATTTGATTTGATGTATATCACCAGACTGAAATCAGATATAAATAAAGTGTGTATCTTCTCACTTCTCAAAGCTACGGTTTTCTTAGTCAACTCGGAGGCCCCAAAGTTTGATGGAGAGAATTCGGAAAGCCGATCCCATGGCCGTGCCTTGCTCGCAGCCTCTGGTGTATCCACTGGATGGGTTGTAGACATAGCCTTTGCCATAACCCAGGTTCCTGCCGAGGCTGAAATCTCCCCCGTTTCTCCAAAATCTCCCAGATCTGATTGCAGGAATCTGCAGAAAGTGGGCTGAGTGGCTGAGAAGTGATACCCTCCGGTAAACTAACAGTTTGCGATTGAAAATGGTCCATCTATGGTTGATTTACCTATTAAAATGGTGATTTTCCATAGTTATGTTAGTTTACCAGAGGGTAAACCTCACAAAGCTGAAATGTCAAGGTGACTTCGGGAGGATTCGCTGGTTAGAAACCCATCATTTCGCCAGACACAACGGTACCGCTGCGGCGGTACTGTCTGTCCTCATCATCTTGGTGGGAGCATTGCGGATGTGCAACGGCACAGGCGCATGTGGCTCCTCTTTACAGACTTTACCTTGGGTGGTCAAGAAGTCTCAAAGAAATCTGAGGAAACTGGAGGAAATCACAGAAAATCTGAGGAAAGTACGATAAATCTCAGGAAATCTGGTTTCAGATCTCATGGAAGCTTGGCTAGATAAATCAGAACTTTGGACATCACTGACGCTGCCAACTTCTCCGGTTGAATGATGACAACAGTGCATCCCTGTTGGCTGTATTACTCATATATTCGTTGTATACCAGCACTGCAAAAGTGATTTCCCAACAGTTGATCCCGTCGTAGGAACCCTGCCCCACCTGGGGTAGATCAAGATGGCGGGTTGAAAAATCAGGTAAACCATCCATACGCCCCAAAAAAATCCGGACGGTTTCCCACTGACGTGGTAAACATGATCAAGAACTCTCGTAATTTTACCAGCGACGAACAGTTGTCCAACCATCCTCAAAACAAAGATGGTATTGGGTTTACCACATTGAAGTATTTTTACCTCTGGTTCTCCATGCCTCAATTGAAAAGTTTGCCAAGTCGCACGCCTCTTCATAAGCGCGATACACGGCACAACTCTTTGGTGCCAGTGCTAAATAGATGACCTCAGACGCAAGAGGCGCCAAGTGGAAAGAGATCTCTATTACCATGAGGTCCTGTTGGATTCTTTGGCATTTCAATGGATTAAAATGTATAATTCTATGTATGTTTTCAATGCGAAAATCATCCATAAATAGGATTTGAATGGAGGATGTACTCTCTGGTTAATCATTTAACGGTTGCTATGGAAAATCACCATGTTTAATAGGTAAATCGACATAAATCATCTATTTCCATGGGCCATGTTCAACAGCTATGTCAAATAGCGGCGCGTAGATTATTTGGGGCGGTGATCAGCCCTAAAATAAATTATGCTTTGATGGTGATATTGGCCAAACCATCATCTGGTGATCCGTGGAAAAATCATGAAAAATAGACGAGCCTGTTTGGTACACCATTTCTCATCAATTACATATTGGGAGTACCCTAAGCCCTCCAGTAGTCCATTTGGGGCTGGGTCAAAACTGATGAAGCATTGGGAGTGATTCGATCGACTCATGGACTGGTCATTTTCAGGATGGTAAGCCATCCTTTTTGAGGCTTCCCCGTTCATGAGGTTGGTAAGTCTCCCATGTTTGGAAAAATTAAAACATCACGCAACATCACCCAAATGCACCAAAGTACATAGTTGCTCTAAATGCCCGAAGCGGACCAGGATGTGTTCAACATGCTGAAAAATCGGCACTGCGCACAACCCCCGGCACCATTTCACTGTGTAGATAACAACTCTGAGGGGTTCTTAACCGTTAACCATCAACCCCAACAATACCCCCCGTTGTTGATGCTTGATCACTATTTTCCCTGTCAAGAGTCAAGATAGATTGAAATTGCCATAACTTCGGGGCAAACAAAACTAAATATCCATTATCATTATCATCCAGTAGTTAAATCCCTTTGCTGGCTGGTTCATACTATCCCCACTATGGGTTGATATCCCTATAGATGCTTCTCCCACTACAACCTCCATTTACTTCGAGGGATTTCCCAGCCAGCTGTGTTTGATGACACCGAACAGGACCCCCTTTTCAGCCAAACCCATATGATCCCACATCCATTATTCAGTACTTAAACTTAAACCCCTATTTTGATGCTCAAATCACACTTTTGGCTGGTTCATAGCACCATTTTCAGCCAAACCTACCCTGAAGCTTGCTTAGCTCCCCAAACCACCGTCTCGCCGGGTGACACACTGGGCGATGACCACCCCTGCTTCTGGCATGCCGATGGCATGCACGGCCTGATCGGCCGCCACAGCCTGGGAGGATAAGGGTCCTTTTACGGATGATTTTATCATGTTTACCCTCTGGTAAACTAACATGACTATGGAAAATCACCATCAAAATGGGTAAATCAACTATAACTGGCCATTTCCAATAGCTAGGTCAGTCTACCAGAGGGTACCTAAACATGGCGATTCTCCTTAGCAAACTCTTAAATAACCAGTGGGTACATAGTTGGTTTATAGAAACAATAGGTAATGTAGATTCATTGGGATGTATCTGCAAATATCATGGGACAAATAATGGATCATGTAACAATAGGTATCATTTATGAACCCCCATCTAACTGGTTCATTCAATATATCCTACATGAAGCCAGTGGTTTTTGTCACAAGCTATCGACTGGGGGCCCCA
Source organism: Symbiodinium sp. clade C Y103 (assembly GCA_003297045.1). Lineage (NCBI taxonomy): Eukaryota > Dinophyceae > Suessiales > Symbiodiniaceae > Cladocopium > Cladocopium sp. clade C. The sequence goes on from BGPT01000718.1 coordinate 166,922, forward strand.
CATTGTGAATTCAGCACAAACATATGGGAGAAACAAGAACTTCTATGGGGATCATCACAGTGAATGGCTATCAATCAGTCACCAACAACGATCGATCATTGATGGATCACCTTTATGGTTACTCTTTCCTTCTCATGTGAAACATAAGTCCCGAGAAAGTCTGGTTTAGTCCTATTGAATAAGACCTATTAGAGCTTGCATTGTCTTACTGGCAAGAACTGCATCTATCTAATCTATTCAGACCTGATCTTATCTAATCTATCTATGTTTAGATCCTTGGTGAATTTTGGCTTTGAGTTTGCCCCAACTTGAAATTGAACTCCACAAACCTCAAAAGAAACTGTGGTAAACCCAATAAACCATCCCCATCCATCCCCTATGTGACCATAAACGGTGGTGACCACCAGCAGATGGCCTGGCTGAGCGCCGAGGGGTCTGCAAGCCCCACATCTTCGGAGGCGAAACGAATGAGGCGCCGCGTCAAATATCTCGGCTCCTGGTCGCGGAATTTTCGGCGATCTGCCCTTCGGTGTCATCAAACACATGAGAAATCCACTATAAATGGAGACGTTGATGGGAAAATTCTCTATGAATCGGCGATGTTCCACTACCACGTTTAACTTTTCCGGAGATCTTTTTGTGAACCAAAAGCGGTGGTTTCACCTGGGACTTGACCCTTTTTCAAGACCCAAATCTTTTTTGGCCATGATTTATTACCATTAATCACCATTCAATCAGCAAATTGGTTGGTTTACCAGTCGTATTCTCCATATTGTGTAGACAACTACTGTAAACCTCCAATAGTTACAATATGGTGTCTTTATGTGGCTTGATATCCCCCTGATATCCCAAGAATCTTCCACTAGATTCCTGTGAGATCCCCATTCTATCCCCATGATCTTCCTAAAATGGGGGTACCCAACAATGGATGGTTTATAATGGAAAATCCTATTAAAATGGATGATTTGGGGGTACCCCTATTTTAGGAAACCTCCATATCCCTGGTGTGCCAAAGAACTCTGTGTGTTGGATCCACCGGTCGTATCACCATCAAACACACCAGCGCTCCTCCCCAGCCGTCAGCATGCGAGTGGCGTAGTACAGGGCGCCGTCCGGACATCCTGCGAGCTACATCTTGAAAGAACGATGGTCAAACAGAAAAATACATGTATTTGTATATATATATACTTATATATATATACTTATATATATATATATACTTATATATGTTGTTATATGTATATATATTTTATATATACATATATATATATATATACTTATATATTTATATATATATATATATTTATATATATATATACATACATTCATATATATATATACATACATTCATATATGTATATATTTCTATATATATATATATTTCTATATGTATATATATGTTTCTATATATATATATATGTTTCTATATATATATATGTTTCTATATATATATATGTTTCTATATATATATACGTGTATATATATATATATACGTGTATATATATATATATGTATGTATGTATGTATATGTATGTATGTATGTATGCATGCATCCATGCATGCATGCATGCATGCATGCATGTATGTATGTGAGCAAATGGTGGAAGTGAACGAAAGGAGCAATTCATTCGCAATTATGAGGATTTTGTCTATTCACCCTGGCGGCCCCCTAAAACTGGGAGGACATGAGCCGATTAAAATATTCAGCTGATCTTCGCCCTGGCTAAATGAACCTGTGGCGTGCTCAATCGGGGGTCCCATTCATATACTCAACCACTTGCAGTACACTTGCAGTACATATACTCAACCACGGCCTATGTTTTGGTAGTTCAATGAATTGGACACGTGCGATGAATTACAACTTTCCAGTCGTCCTCCTCGCAAGCTCTTATGCAATGCACTGATGAGATCGTAGTGGAAGTCACCATTTCGATCATACCTTGGGGCCACCATGGTCGGGACCGGTCCTCAAATACTGACTCCGGTTTTCAGGGGGGCAAACACAATGATAAACAAACCTCAATAGTGCAGGAACAACCCCTCAATTACAAATTGCTTTGTGAAATTCATGAACCATAGATACATCATGATAGGTCTACCATAAATCCTAGCTAAGCTATGTTTAAACCAAATGACCTATGGGGCACCATCTTGGGTTTATGACATCCTGCCAAATTCTTGGGATGGCCCTTCAAATGGATCCAAATGGTTGATCCTCGGGGACGGTTTATGGCATTGTGGACCCCATATTTAGGAAATGAATCATAGCCCATATATCATTGGATTGGTTTAAGGGAAAATTGAAACCGGAACCCCCTAGATTTCATGGGAAAATCCCATGGGTTTCCGGTTACAATTTTCCCATTAACCAATCCATTGAATATAAAAGCGATTAACACTAAAAAAATATAGATGTGGGTTGTGAAATGATTGTCATCCAGGTCTTTAACAAGGTCGCCACCATTCCAAAAGCAATGTCGCATTGCTGAGATACAGGGCACGTTTCTGAATAGCAGAACGCACTGCATCTTCATCTATCGGCGATCCTGTTTCAAGGGACCATTTTGGCAGCTGGCCACAGCAAAGTGAATGTGGTTTACCCAAAAAACATCATGTTGTCAGTTTTTGTTGGTTGCATTGCAGGTTTTGCTGATTAATTTTTGATGTTCTTTGATTACACCGTCAAACAATGTCAAATCGCAATTTCTGTTGGCTGAATCATCAGGTTTTTTTGGTGATGCCCCGTGCAGATTACAATCATCATTTTCTACAGGTGTTCGATCCATATTGATTCAACGCCCAGTTCGTCCGCGAAATTGCAATTGTTGCTGGCAAAATTCCCAATTTGGATCAATTTGGGCTGTTTAAGAACATGTTGTTTTTTGAAGTTTTGATGTTTTCGCTTGGCTAACCGAAGAAATGGTTAGGTAAGTCGTATGTCTCGGCTGGCCGATGGTTAAACCTTGGATTTTTGGTCGCTTAAATCAACATGTTTCGGTTGGCAAACCATTAAATCTCCAATTTCCTGTTGGTTAACAATTACGCTATCACTAATGAGCCCCCTTGGTGATTGCTTCTGAAACACAGAATTTTTGGCATTTTAATCCCCATCGTCCGGTCGGGTAAGATGAACATGAACGCATGTTGAAACCATGCGGGTGATGAGGAATAACCCAATTTGTGGCCATTTGAATCGGATAATGATCATCCGTAAGATTGATTACCCTCTGGTGAACTAACATAACTATGGAAAATCCACTATAAATGGCCATTTTTCAATAGCTATATGTTAATTTACCAGAGGGTACCCAGGAAATCTGGGCCCCGCATTGAAAATCCCCCATTTTCTCCTGCCGCCGTCATGGCAGCCGCCAGTTCCAGCGCATTCAATGCCACCCGGGCATCACCGTCGGCGCAAAGGCAGAGTAGCTGCTGGGCCGCGGGGCTGAGGTCCAGGCCTGGCAGCGGGAAACCCCAATTTTTCCCACTTCATTGGTTAGATATTGGCACCATAGGGATATAATTAATGGGATATATATATATACATAATTATACATATATATATATATATATACACATAATTATACATATATATATATATACATACATATATATATATAATTAAATAGATGCGTGCATTATATACGTATGGACTTAGAATTAGATCATATTGGTGGAACGTGTTTGGTCGCCCCAATGTTTTTGGTTGATTGGGAAATCTCTGTCATCCTCGAAGCAAGTATCACTACTGGCCAAGTCCCACAGTTTCAATCCATTTGAATGGCTTGCATCACAAGTGACATGGGTAGCTCCATGTCAGAGTTCCTTCATTGTATTATCTGCGCAATATATTCTGCAACACCAAACAAGGGCTCGGACCGCAAAAGAAAACTGGCGAAGATGTCCATCTTTTTGGACTGTCTTCACGTGTCCCAGGCCCGAAGTGCGTTGCGCTGAAGTCCACGAGGACGAGGTGGCGCAGCGCGCGAAATTGGCCACCTTGAATCCTGCGCGATTCGCCCCGTGTGGGCCTCAATGGCCACATCTCTCCACAGTGAAGCCGAGCTTCTTTCACTGCGCCAAGCTCCATGAGGCACCCAGCTTCATGTAGCTTGACGACCCCCACATCTTGCAGCTGCAGCACCTGCTTTTCCTTGCTTCTCGCTGACGAACCTCCAAAGGTGCTCTGACACCCAACTGCTTTTACATTTTTGGTTTCCAAAATGCGTTTATTTTCCACGGGAATTTACATGTTCACATCCCAAATTTCAAAGGGAGCGCAGAGCTGCGGCAGTCTTGCAATTTTTGACTTCCAAGCGCGCTTATTCCCACACAATCTTCAATCCTGGATTGAAGAGTGGTTCCAGGCCTTCAATCGTCAACCCCACTCTCTTCTTTGCAAGCGGTTGCAAATGTTGGCAATCGCCCTTGGAGGAAGTTTTCCCAAAGTAGAAAATACACGTGCTATCATCATATCTGTGTATTTATCCAGTTGATTATATATATATATATATAAGGTACCCATTTCAATCGCAAAACCCATACCCCAAAAACATATACCAAAATGGAAATAAACACTGCCAACAAGGGTAAAACCTTAAAATGGTAGACTTTGGGAGGGGCATATGTATAAATGTATACTGTATACATACATGTACATATGGATATAGCGGGGAAATTCTATCATTTATCCAGATAAATGGTATACGGTATAATCCCATCCCTCTATATAATATTGAACCCCCGCTAGGTAAATAATCCCAAATCTGTGTAAATTATACTTTTTTCAAAGAAACATGGTTTCTAAGGGGTGTTTAACATGAATGGGGGATGGGATTGAATAAGATGATCCTCCAAGTTCCTCCAAGTATCTAATCTAATCTCTAGTCCAAATCTTATCAAATCCAGTCAGGTCAAATCTAATCCTCGCATATGACCCCAAACTGGCCACATGATTGGGTCACCCCTTAAGAGATTGCTGGTTCTCTGAGAAAATCATGTGGTGCACCCAGCTTAAGACATGGCTGAAAGGCTCCAGTCAGTAATCAGGGTCAGTTTCTCCACTTGCACAGTCTTGTGGATAACGCACGCGGTTGAGCACTTCTTGGCCATTCTACCACTAGCATCCACTACATATATATATATATGTATATATATATACATATGTGTATATATATATATGTCTATGTACATATATGTATATGTAGATATAGATATATATGTAGATATAGATATATATATATATAACATGCATTATATACACATGTACATAACAAACCAGTTGCGGCGAAAAACGAACTTGAATCATTCAACAGCTTTCGACAGGGTTCTACAAACAGTAGCATCATCTGAAATGATGCCCATTTCTGGATGTAAATCCAGGTTCAGCGATGTACTTGGAGAAAAGAAACACCAATGCAGGGCCAATTGTGCAAGGTGCGTTTCCAAAGAAATGGCAAAAAGCTGGAACAATTCGTCCCTGTTTGGATCATGATTTACGTATCCATCTCTCTTTCTGCGGGACTTTTCAGATTCTATGCTTACCATGTCATTTGAAACCCAAGATGAAGAGTGATAAACCCATGATTTTTCATCACCTCCATCACCTCGCAAGTAGGTAGACCCAACGTCAAACTATGTCCGTATGAGCCGAAAGGTATGTACCTTTCCCATAGGAAGGGGGGCGGAACATCCATGACCAGCATTTTGTTGGTTTGAAAACCAGAGGGTTCCAAATGGTTCACAGCCAAATGCATCTGGATATGAGAGTTTCTGAACCTGGGGACCCGAAACCAGGTGAAACCAATGTTCTTTTTGTACGCATTTTTTAGAAACACCCATACGGACACTCCATGGCAATAAAGTCACAAGAATACAACCCCGTTTATAAATCACTTCTATTTACATGGGTTTACGGTTTGTCTGAAAATAGGCTACTTTCAAATTTTACTGTTAAATCATGGTATTTTCCTTCATTCCGATAGGAAAATGCATGAAATGGATCTATTTGGTGGGTATAACCCATATATCCATGACATTCCATGACAATCGACCATAATCCACCCATTTTGTTGCTGATTTTCCCATGGAAATTGGGAGATTCGCAGGTCCGAGGCGCCTTTCAGGTGGCTGTCCTGCTGCATTGCACGATGCAAGACCTGCACGATGGCCTGTCGCTGAAAGAACTGGGATTCCAAGCCCTTTACCCTCCGGTGTCATCAAACATGGCTGGGAAATCTTCCGTAAGTGGTCCTTTAAATGAATAAAATATCTGCATACTGTGGATGTTCATGGATTTTCTGTGATTTTCTATTGCCAAGTTTGATTAGGGTAAGTGGTGTGGATGGGGGTAGCATCCGACCTTCAATTTGGACCGGGGTGATCCCAAGTGTCATTTCAAATTAACAGATTTCTTTTTGGACGCTGGGCACCACATGTTGACAGTTGACGGATGCATCTGGAAGGTGCAGCTTGGAGGATCAAGGGGCCAGCGCCCAAGTAATGCAAGCTGCACCATGTTTCCACCTGAACCCTCCCTGTTTCCCTCGCCCGGGACCTCCTGCGGAAGTTTACCAAAGACCACCAAACGACATCGCGACAGGATGGCGTTGTTCAAGGAGAAGGACGGATTCTCCGTGGTTGCACCGATCAAGACAATGGTACCGCGCTCGCAGTCCAACAGGAGAGCGTCCTTGTTGGAAGTCACCCGCACGGCACCAAGACTCATGTTGGTCCATCTACAGTCCCAGAAAGGAAGAGTATCGCCAGCGCCATTTATAGCGTGAGTGGATAAACAATGTTGTTGACATATTTTTTTTGCGGTGGTCAACGGTTGGTGGTGGCATGTGGTTCAATCATGAAAAACTTTGCAGTACCCAATGGTCCTTCCCAAGGATTTGACCCATACCTATTCTAGTTGATGGCTTCAACCCCTTTGAAAATATGCTTGTTGGCGGGGGGGATCACTATCCCATTTCTTTGGTTAAAAAAGAAACCTATTTGAAACCACCAATCACATCTATAGTGATCTCGGGCAACTCACCACTCACGATTGATCCTCCAAGCAGGACCCCTAGCAAGCCAGTCTTCTGCCCCGGTCCTGTTGAGCTTTGGACCATCGGTGCAGCTCGTCCACGAAAAGGATTGTGCGCAGATTCCGCAGCTTCCTCAGTTTTCCCCCGGGACTGCCATGGGATCCACCAATCTGGGATCTAGCCATCTGCTAAAGTATCCATTCCATGCCTGAAGTTTGTGAAATTCCTGACAAAAAGGATGAATTCTTCGCAAGGTGCCCCAGTTCGTTCATTACATTGGTTGAACTAATCCTTAAGTCAACTTAAGGATGGGATTTATATGGATTTATGGTAGATACATCGAACCAGTTTATGGACATCGTGACATAAACCCAGAAACCAACTTCCAGGAGCATCCCAAGTATGTCCGTCTTCTCCACATTTTTGGCCAGCGCTCTCCCTGTTTCAATCCACCATTTTAGCCGTGAAAAAATACCCCGTATCCCATCCCATGAAATATGATTGCTTGGCAAAGAGTTTATCCATTCACTATGGTGTATCGATGTTGATAGTTCATCATCCCAAATCAAATCAGTTTGCTTTTGACTATCAACCCCAGAAAAAGAATCCACAAATCAGCCATCAACCACTGGCTGTTTTACCAGTGGCTCCCCCAACCCTTCGCGACCGACTCAGCGTCAGATTCCCCGCGGCCTTGGCCAGTTCCTCGCGCAGCTCCGATAGCCCGGCCTTGGCGGCTGACCTCTGAGCTGCGGGGAGCTGCGGTCCCCTGGGTTGGTGAAATTGGAAGAAACCTACAGGGTTGGGGGAGGGGGAGGGGGGGGGAGTGGTGATATAGTCATGATGGCCAAATATCTGGAATTTTGACATGTAGAATTCAAGATGAAAGTCGGACATTATGATAGTGAATGGGGGTGGATTGAATAGGAATTGTACCCTTGGTTGATGATGGCCAAATGTATGGAATTTAAAGATGTTCAATTATATAAAGCCAAAGAATGGCTTGTTATTGATATAGAATTGATACATGACGGTTCATGGTTTCATTTTTGGAGGTGTTGTGGTTGATTGGAGATTATGAACCAACCTGTAGCTAACGGGCATTTGATACTAGCTGCCGAAGTACCATGAAGTACCTGAAATGATCCCCACAGAGTGCACAACTGGGTTTCACCCAGCTCGTGTCCAGCTTTGCTCAAGCATCCGATTTGTTCAAGATGTTTCGGGCACCCAAGAATGAGATTGTCCCAAAAAGAGGTCCACGATTGGGGGTGCCCAATGAATTTGTTCAAGACTTTTTCACACATGATTTTTTCCAAAACTGTGGTACCACAAAATCTGATGACTCAATAGCTCATGTTCTCTTATAAATTTGCCACTTTATCATCATTTCAATGTGGTTTTTGTTTTTTTTGGGTGGGGGCAAAAAGATAACTATCCTATCTTTCTTTTTGGAATGGTTGGAGAAAATACGTCTCCCCCCATTTTTCCCAACCAACAACCCCCCACATCTCCGCCACTCCCGGGGTTCTCAACGCATCTGGGCCGCAAGGATCGGAAGTTGCAACGGGTGGAGCCGGCCACGCAGTGGGCGAAGGAGGTCTTTCCGCAGCCGGGAGGACCCCACAGAATCAGCGAAGGCAGGCGATCTTCCTGGACCTGGGAGGAATTGCAAGCTGGTGCCCCCACAGTGATGTTAGTTGGTTTATAAATCCCACTACTAGTAACTATAGGTATATCTTCCATAAACCATATACGTAATCTATACTTAATACACTTAAACTTAAGCTACTTGGAACATGGGATAAGTATAGGTCATTTGAACAAATATTGCATACGGTTTATTTACCATCTCATCTGCATCTCATCTGAAGGTGGAGGAAGTAATGCGTGCCCTTGAATGTACTTATATAGTTGTTGATGTATACTTGAAATGAATTCCATCTACCAACATGTCAATCCCACTACGTATAATATTGCCATTTGCTGGAATTACAGCAAGACAAGCACCTACTCCTAAATTTGCAGCTTTAATAAAGAAAACCATGATAAACCCATTGGATATTATATCTGGTTTTCTAGGCGTATATATATTATATATATAGTAAAAAATGTATTCCCCATTTTGAAACCAGCCAGTATTTATATTGGCTGTAAGCCCATATATAAACTCATCATATCCGATATGTACCATGGTCTGGGGTATGGTCACCCCACCATCATGAATAGGATTCCAATAATGGCGGCTATATGAACCCCTATCAATCAATGGAGGGACGACCATCCCCTTCAATGGGACAATCACGCACGTTTTGACTACGGCACTGTAAAGAAAGAGATTTGACATCAAAGCCTTGTTCCACAAATATCATTTGAATCCACCAGTTGCCCTCCTTGTTTCTACACGAATTGAAAGGGTGAATTTGCTGGGAGTGACATGAAGGAACAAGTCTTCGGACGGCTTCGCCGTGGCCTGGGGGGTGTTGTTGAACTGTTCTCGTCTTCACATCATGAGCTGCGAAGCAAGTTGACACTCAAGTCACTGCCAAAGGTCTCTATGCTATCCATAGATTCTTCCATCTCCTTTTTGGGTGTTTAGGTTATTATCCAGCTGGCTAAGTCCCTTTTTTGGACTGAATCCTCAATTTCCAGGCGTCACCTATCAAAATCAGCAACTCCCCATGTTTTCATCTTGATGCCGCTTGGGTGCAGCTTGCCGGAGCACGTCGCCCAAGGCTTCTTCCTGACCTGATATTTGTGAACTTCAGCAACTTGGCGATCCCGATCTGGGTAACCCTCATCTTTCACCATGGTTGATGCAACCACCTCTCTATTTTTTCATAGTTAAATCCCATTCTTTTCACCATTTTGGGTGCTGAAATCAGCCAGATCTTTCAGCCCAGGGCACCCACCAATTCACTCAAGGCCTGGGGCCTCATCCGCTCCGCCAGGGGCCCGGCGGTGCTAGCGCTGGCGCTGGAAACACTGGGCGGCCGCGGCCGCTTGGCGTCCCGGGCGTCCTTTGAAAGAGGTGATTTTTCCATGTTTCATGCGTTAAATCATACTAAATCGCCAATTTGTGATGGTTACATCCCGTATTCTTCACCTGTCTGGTTGGTGAAATCACCCATTTTTCGACGATTTCCAAGTTCCCTCAATTGATCCACCGTGCAGGCAGCCAGACCCATGCTGCCTTCAATCCCCAGCTACAATTAGTGTTCCTAGTGAACATGACGATTTATTGCAGGGTAACACCCGACATATATGTTATACATACATATAATGTGTATGTATATGAGTATATATATATATATATCTCTCTCGAAATGAGGATTGGTAACGGATGTTCCACCTAGGAACCAAGGGACCTCCAAGTCCCACCAACAACTCAGCCCTCCTGGGCTAGCACAAACGGACGCTCTTTATCACCATTNGATCAGAGTTTCCTGTACGTGGGCACCTGAGCCTAATGGGCCCGGCAGGATGAAAGGAACTCTGCACACTGCACCATTGGATGTTCGTGGCAATCAACACTGATACTACTTTCTTTTCTAATGTACAAATGCGGAAAAAGCAGTACAGTGGAGCTGAACATGGAATCTACGGCTGGACATCACAGCCATCAGCGAAGCTTGCGCACACGATCTGTGCCAGGGATGAAAGGCAGCGATTGACCTGGACGAAAGTCCCGAGCCACGAGATACATGGCAAAATCTTTCAACAGGCCTTCTGCATTATCCACCTGGCTCTTGCACCATTTCACATAGTTCATCATCTCCTTTTCACCTGACTCTGCCAACTCAGAGTATGTATATCCACGATTTTCGTACTTGCCGAACTCAATGAGCGAGCGGCCCCACATGGCCAAATCTGATAGCCCCTCAGGTAACAGCACCGGAGAGCCACGCTTTGTCTTACCAAAGGCTTCCTTCACCTCCGATGGTAGCGGAGCACCAGTTTGGGAGAAATCAGCATAGCCATGCACCCTGGGATCACGCTCAGGCGAGACATCACACCTGCGCTTGCAAGCATCTGACATCGAAGCCACTTGCCAGTCAGTGTCAGTAGATAACACCGAAGCAGCATCACAGGCCAACGTCTCTTGCATNATCACACCTGCGCTTGCAAGCATCTGACATCGAAGCCACTTGCCAGTCAGTGTCAGTAGATAACACCGAAGCAGCATCACAGGCCAACGTCTCTTGCATCTGAGCTCGACGAAGGAGATTGTCAAGAACCATGCGCTCCTCAGTCGACAGGGGCGTCATGACATTCTTGCTCATAGACATTTCGGGCAAGACAGATCGATTGATGTGACGGCAACACTACGCTTCTCAAAAAGGCAGCTGCAGAGAGAGAGAAAACGATCATACCTGCAATCATTAGCAACAGGAGCCATCGATTGAATCCTCCAAAAATGAGGAACATAACATGCACTATACAACACATGAATTTGCAAGCTTACTTGTGACTTTCTATGTTTTCTTTTCTGGCTGTTCTTCTCAATTTCTCTTGTGCCTGCATCTCAAGGACTGTTTCCTCTGGACTGATTTGGTATGTTCCTTCACGAATGCACGCTCTAAGCAAGTCTGTGGGATCACCAGCATCTTTTGTCAGCGAATCAGCTAGCATGCGGTTCGTCGGTACCCACCTGATGGAAGCGCCTGTGCGATTCAAACTTTGACGAATGATCACAACGTCANGCATCTTTTGTCAGCGAATCAGCTAGCATGCGGTTCGTCGGTACCCACCTGATGGAAGCGCCTGTGCGATTCAAACTTTGACGAATGATCACAACGTCAATTGAGGTGCGTCTGTCTTCAACAGCAGTGGGGGCAGAAACTGAAACGAGATGGTCATAAAGACTCTTGCAGTCAGTAACTACTACAGATTTGAGCTGAGTGAGTTTCTCAGCAAAATCACGTACCTCAAATTTTCCATGAATGGCTTTCATCAACAAAAGTGACATCCATTCGGCTGTGCCAGTAGCGCTAGCCATTGCCTGTGCTTCAGCAGACAATGTAGAGCCGACTGCTCTTGGAAGGCGATAACTACGCCAAACTGCAGGTGTCCATGAACTATGACAACCATCATCCAAGGCTTTGTCAGTGAAACCAATAACAAAACCAGCTTGGGTGTAAACACCTACATTGGCAAACGCAGCATCACTNCCATGAACTATGACAACCATCATCCAAGGCTTTGTCAGTGAAACCAATAACAAAACCAGCTTGGGTGTAAACACCTACATTGGCAAACGCAGCATCACTGTGGCACACCAGAGCCAGGCGCTCTGGAGGAATGGCACGAAAACGAATGGCAAGGTCAGAGTGTTGCTTTGCTCTACTAATGATATTGTTTGCTTCACACAAGTGATGAACAGTGGGATGAGACATGGACTTTTGACTGAGGTTCACTTGAGCTGCAAGATCTGGTCGAGATTGACTTGCTAACCAGTTCAAACTACCATTCACTCCACGAAACACACTGATTTCCTTTGAGTCCAACGGGGCATTGCGCTGGCTTTTGCGCTTCGTTGGGAGATATGCAGGTTTCAAATTTGTTGCAAAAAGCTTTTGGCTCATGACGATCTCTTTGGAAATGGGATCCTGCCGATAATGACAACCACAAAATTCACCTTCGGAAGTTCGCCATTTTCGATATGGAAAACGAAGCTGAAGTTGTTTCAAAGCAGCTTCATATTTGGGGCCCATGCCTCCTGTGACAGTATCATCAACGTGAGATCCCAAAACTCCACACAAACGACCATCATCATCCCTAAGGAAGTACAGGCAGCTATCAAAGCAACTACGACTGAAACCAGTTTTCAACACCTCTTGATCGAAGACTTTGTACCAAGACGCTGGAGCATCGTTTTGACCATAAACGTTTCCCAACACTTCCACAAGCTGAGATTCATCAGTGCCTGGAATGCCACCTGGAGGGAGCCAAGCATACAACGGGCGATACTTAGCATCAAGAGGACCAGCCTCCAGAAAAGCACCTTTGATGTCGCCAAGCTGCAAAGTCCAACCAAATGAAGTCAACAACTGAAACAACATCATACGACCCATTTGAGACAACGTAGGGCTTTGCAATGCCCCTTCACGGGCTTTGGCGGTCAAATCAGGATCTAAATGTCCCTGAAGACACCAACGTGCTTTGACTTTCCAGTGAGACGGATCATCAGGATTGGGAACACCACCGGTTTCGATCACATCCNAAATCAGGATCTAAATGTCCCTGAAGACACCAACGTGCTTTGACTTTCCAGTGAGACGGATCATCAGGATTGGGAACACCACCGGTTTCGATCACATCCTCAACAGCTTTCTTCACCAGGACAAAACGGCTACCCATAATTCGATGCTTACGGTGTTTTCGGACCCAATCAGCCTCAGACGGAGACAACAACCGCACTGCATTCTTCTCAGTGAGGGTATTCCACTCAAGGGTCTTTGCTGCATCGNTTACGGTGTTTTCGGACCCAATCAGCCTCAGACGGAGACAACAACCGCACTGCATTCTTCTCAGTGAGGGTATTCCACTCAAGGGTCTTTGCTGCATCGACTTGAGCTTGGAGCCATGGTGAGTTATTACTATGAGGAAGTTCTTTCTGCAACCTTTTCTGGATGTGTTGAGCTATCAGCACTTCATGAGGAGTACCTGATTGCAAGGAATCCCAAAGCTCAAGCGCATCATCGTGAGACAAATCATCAGCTTGCACACGCTGAACGGCCAATTGCTCTGTCGCCAAGGAACGAGCTGACTTGTCAACATGACCCTCGACCTCATCGCCTGCTTCACGTTTCAGAGAACTCACAGCTTCTTGAACCATGTGAGGAACAACTTCCTGCATGACTNGCTGACTTGTCAACATGACCCTCGACCTCATCGCCTGCTTCACGTTTCAGAGAACTCACAGCTTCTTGAACCATGTGAGGAACAACTTCCTGCATGACTTCAACAAAATCATCATGGTGCATGGCGGCTGGTCGAAACAAGGTCATTGGGCCAGACTTCGATGGCAAACGTCGGCGCATTGGACCGTAAGAAGACGGTTCACTACGCAGTGCATTTCCAGCAGAATCGGATGCAGGAGCACTCTGTTCCGGTTGAGACACTTCAGCATGTTCAACTGATTGCTGAGAATTACCAAGCAATTCTTCAACAGGAGTACCTGGTTCGTACATGTCATCATCAGCAGGAGAAGAAGGTTGAGCATCATCCCTGGAAGGAATCCTAAGATCAACATTTGAACCAGGGACAGGTGCTGCAACAGCATGACCTGCATCGGCACTTGCATTGGACAACTCTGGAGACAGAGCTTGATGCATGACATCACCTTCAATGGCTGGGTATGCTTGAGAGGTGAGATCAACATACTGAGCACTTCTAAAGGTTCCCCCCTCAATCATGTCCTTGACACCAAGCAAGTGAGTCTCGGGAGTCTCAATCAGCTGTCGTTCAGCAAACGTGGCAAGACGGAGCTGCTCTGGAGCACATCGCAACACATGGGTTCGATGAACAATTACAACATTTTTGCCAATGTTACCTAAGACAACTGCACTTCCATACCAACGACCTCCACGAGACAAAGTACCTTGAGCCCATTTCTGATCTCTCCAGTACGCTACGACATCTCCNAATGTTACCTAAGACAACTGCACTTCCATACCAACGACCTCCACGAGACAAAGTACCTTGAGCCCATTTCTGATCTCTCCAGTACGCTACGACATCTCCAGCACGGAAAGTTCTGGCAGCACGAGGTCTGGCGGCCAATGCACGACGCATGTGCTTAGCATCTTGAAGCTCAAGCAAGGCTTTCTTGGCAGCATGACGTGTGGCTTGTGCTTGTTCAACTGATTCCTCCAACAGGCCTGCGGTACATGGAATTACCTTCTGTGGCTCGTCAAGAAGTTCACCAGGAAGACTGGGGTTCTTACCAAAAACAACTTGGCTGGGAGAATATCCATGAGTCTGGATAGTGGCATTCTTCACATGGCAGTGACGAACACAGTCTAGCCAGGTTTCCTTTGACGTTGGAGTACGTTCATGAATCACTTTGTCCAACAAATGGCCAAAAATGCCAAGATGCTCCGGCTGCTGTGACATTGATGTGCGTTCCTTCCAACTCACAAGGTTCTGACAGAGCTTTGCCCAAATTGGTGCGAGCGGGATCCATGNTGCCAAGATGCTCCGGCTGCTGTGACATTGATGTGCGTTCCTTCCAACTCACAAGGTTCTGACAGAGCTTTGCCCAAATTGGTGCGAGCGGGATCCATGACGATTTCATTGGGGATTCCAGCCCATGCAAACCAACGTTCATTCAAAAGTTGCCGCAACACAGCTGCTGTTTCAACCTCGAAAAAGGGAATCATCAACTGAAAGTTTGATGCGTAATCCACAATGTTGAGGGCCTTCACTTTCTGGTTCACTCGCCAACCATTGAGATTTTTGACATCGATTCCAATTTTATGGTTGAAAACTGTCACCTGGGCAGTCTGAGCTGGGTTAGGCACACCTGGAGGTTTGCGGGACTCACATAAATCGCACTTCAATTGAGCTGCAAGTTCCAACGCTCTGGCAGAGGCCTGTCCATGTTTGAGAACTCGTANGCACACCTGGAGGTTTGCGGGACTCACATAAATCGCACTTCAATTGAGCTGCAAGTTCCAACGCTCTGGCAGAGGCCTGTCCATGTTTGAGAACTCGTATGAACTCATGTTGAGAGGGATGACCCAAATTCTTATGCAACCGCATGAGAACAACTTTCATGGATTCATCAGAAGCTTCATCATGTTCGGCTGCCAACACTTCATGTAGAGGAGACACATCATGAAAAGGATCACTCAAACACAAGACCTCATGTGATCGGAAGGATGGGACACTTCGCAACAAGGCCTGTACAAACTCTGGCGTATATTTGCCAGCATGGGCACTCACGGAACCGATGCTCGGGTGTGACCCTGCGATCACCNGATGGGACACTTCGCAACAAGGCCTGTACAAACTCTGGCGTATATTTGCCAGCATGGGCACTCACGGAACCGATGCTCGGGTGTGACCCTGCGATCACCGCATGATCTTGGTGTTGGGCATCATCGGATCCTGGGCAGCGGAATTCCAAATGCTCACGCATGTCAGCATGGCTGACAAGGAGTCTGGTTGACTTCTTGATCAACTTCTTGGGAGTATGTTCAGTTGCAGGCACATGCAAATCAAAGCGACACATATCGATCACAAAACTTGTTAGCTCATCACACCAAGCCTTCATTTCGGGGTCTTTCCAGATGACAGATGGAGCAGGATGTTCAAACACAACGCGACCCAAAGTCTTCAGCTGATTTCGAACAAGTGTTTTTGCAAAACTTGAGAAAACGTCGAAAACGAAGCTTGCGTGACAGATATTCTTGCATGGTCATGTAACATTTATTCAAATGAAACCAACCACCTGCATCTGTGCAGGGAGGGCACAGCAGCATGAGTTCCGGAGGATGATCCAGCATCTCTTGAATCACCCATGCTTGGACCTTCGGATCGTCCAAGTTCCAGCCTGTCAGCTTGTCCAAGGCCAGACCACGCAAACCCAGTTTCTCCACCTCAGGTGTCAGGCGAGGTGGGCAAAACACTTCAACAACTGCATACTTCTTACCTACACTATCAGGCACGTGTGACACGGACACGGATGCCAGGGCTTCATTCACGGAAGTGTCATTATCGGGAGGACTAAGGGGCTTATAAACAGCAGGGGTTTCAACAGGCAAGCAACTATCAGGCATCGTGGATTCGGAAGGAGTCACCTGAGCCTTGAGCACCTTGTCAGGGAACTGCATCACATCAACCATGTATTGGCCAGCTGAATTGACCTGTAAAGGTACTTGAACTTGTCCCTGAAACAAATGCAGAAGATCTAGATCAAAATCGATTCGGGCACCCAACTTCTTGAGGGCANCCAGCTGAATTGACCTGTAAAGGTACTTGAACTTGTCCCTGAAACAAATGCAGAAGATCTAGATCAAAATCGATTCGGGCACCCAACTTCTTGAGGGCAGGTCGGGACACTAACAACGGAGCATATCCCTGGACAACGGCTGCTTGCAAAATTCCCCGACGGCCCTTCAAGCCAATTGGAAGATCCAGCAGTCTGTGGGATGTCTCAATCTGTCCATTCCCAAAACGAAATTGATTTGTCACTGCATGTTCAGAAGGTGCAGGGAGGCCCAAAGCTTTCCATTTCTCCAAGAACATTTCTAAGGTGGCTTGACCTATGATCGTTTTTCCACATCCACTGTCAAGAACTCCAAAACCAGGAGAAGAGACCAGGAGTATTTCATCGCACTGCAGTTCATTTGCCGTACCCACAGATGCAATGAAATGAATTTCATCCTCATCAACAGTTGTCAGCGGTGTCACCAGGCTGGCACCAGTTTGTGGTGCACTCGATGCCCCATGCGATCCAGAGCCAGAAGAACTTGTCGACTTCTGAGGAGCTTCTCGCTTTGAACGGCATTCACGAGCCCAGTGGCCAACACGGCCGCAGCGTTTGCACTTGCTGCGTTTCTTCAACTCTTCGATCTCAACTCGAAAGCTTTTCTTGACCTCTTTGGCATCAGAGAAACGACGCTGTCTTTGCAGTTTGGAAATCTCAGCTCGTTTGTCTTTCCAGGTGGCAGCTAGGATCTCAGCCACATCAGGTTCATCGAAGACATCAGAGCCTTCATCGGCAGCAGGGGCCACAAAGTCGGCCAAGAAGAGCTCGATATCCTCAAAACCTTGAACCTCCTCTGTGGAGGGTTCAGGCATCACTTCAGGATCATCTTCGACCAGAGCTGCGCCAGTTTTGCGGCGCACCACAAAATCGGGATACACCGACCTCATGGCCTGGCTGATGGTATCGAGCTTCNTTCCCAAAACGAAATTGATTTGTCACTGCATGTTCAGAAGGTGCAGGGAGGCCCAAAGCTTTCCATTTCTCCAAGAACATTTCTAAGGTGGCTTGCCCTATGATCGTTTTTCCACATCCACTGTCAAGAACTCCAAAGCCAGGAGAAGAGACCAGAAGTATTTCATCGCACTGCAGTTCATTTGCCGTACCTACAGATGCAATGAAATGAATTTCATCATCATCAACAGTTGTCAGCGGTGTCACCAGGCTGGCACCTGTTTGTGGTGCACTCGATGCCCCATGCGATCCAGAGCCAGAAGAACTTGTCGACTTCTGAGGAGCTTCTCGCTTGGAGCGGCATTCACGAGCCCAGTGGCCAACACGGCCGCAGCGATTGCACTTGCTACGTTTCTTCAACTCTTCGATCTCAACTCGAAAGCTTTTCTTGACCTCTTTGGCATCAGAAAAACGACGCTGTCTTTGCAGTTTGGAAATCTCAGCTCGTTTGTCTTTCCAAGTGGCTGCTAGGATCTCAGCCACATCAGGTTCATCGAAGACATCAGGGCCTTCATCGGCAGCAGGGGCCACAAAGTCGGCCAGGAAGAGCTCGATATCCTCAAAACCTTGAACCTCCTCTGTGGAGGGTTCAGGCATCACTTGAGGATCATCTTCGACCAGAGCTGCGCCAGTTTTGCGGCGCACCACAAAATCGGGATACACCGACCTCATGGCCTGGCTGATGGTATCGAGCTTCATGACACCAAGGGCACGTCCCTTGACCACTGCACGTTGTTCTTCATTGAGTCCACTCCACTGTAGAGTCATCCAACCACGAGCTTCTGAAGGGAAACTAACACCAGTCTTACGTTCACATCGCATGAACAACTCAGTGCTTCTGGAAATCCATGACCTCAGAGCTTCACCTTCACGGGCACGAAGTGTGAAAACCTCACCAAGTACCTCTGCCAGTTCATCTGTCTTCTCCTTCTCTGGGAAGCGTTGATCGAGAAGGGAAAACAATGCCTTCTCTCCGCCAGCTTTCTGGTATTCACTTGTGTCCAGGTGCTCGATAGCTTCAAGCGCCTTGCCAGAGAGACAAGTGAAAACGTAGGAACCATAGGCTTCCTTTGGCAGCTTGTCTAANGTATTCACTTGTGTCCAGGTGCTCGATAGCTTCAAGCGCCTTGCCAGAGAGACAAGTGAAAACGTAGGAACCATAGGCTTCCTTTGGCAGCTTGTCTAAGGTCAACAGCTTATTTTGGATCCACAGTTTCCAACGTTTGTAGTCCTTGTGATCTTCACTTTCACCAGAAAAAATTCGAAGTCCGCCACTCAGCTCACTTGTTGAGGGTGAGGTGGCAGTCATTGGATGTTCGTGACCTTGACACCTCCTGATGTCTGGTTCACGGAGCTAGGAGCCGCAGCTCCGCTACCAATCTCGAAATGAGGACTGGTAACGGATGTTCCACCTAGGAACCAAGGGACCTCCAAGTCCCACCAACAACTCAGCCCTCCTGGGCTAGCACAAACGGACGCTCTTTATCACCATTNACCATTGCGATCAGAGTTTCCTGTACGTGGGCACCTGAGCCTAATGGGCCCGGCAGGATGAAAGGAACTCTGCACACTGCACCATTGGATGTTCGTGGCTATATATATATGATGTGTATATAATATGTATTTATATGTATATATATACACATATCCCCTTGATTTCGGCTTCGCCCCTATTTTGCTTCACATCCCCAAAGCTTCCCCCAACTTCACGAGGCTCAAAGATGCTGGCCGTGAGGGGCCGCTTCGCGTTCGGGGCCGCTGGCGCCGCCGGCGCCGCTGGCGCCGCGGCACTGGGCGCAGCGGAGATACTGCGGTCGTAGTAGAGATTCACGGCCTTGCCAACCTTACTGCACCACTTGAAGGATCATCCCATTTGGCAAGTGGTTAGTAACTGGGATTACAAGCTATTTGTAAATGGGATAGCCCACGAATGGGTACGAACAAGCACCAGGGTTATGACCCAGCTACGAAGTGGGATGATCTTCTACTGCAGCATTGGAAAGAAATGTGGGAATGGCTGATGGATCTGTAGAAATGAAATGTGACTGCAAATGCAAACAACAATATAGATCTGTTTTTTTAATTCGCATCTAGACAGCGGATATTCTCACTTATTGGGCGTACCCCCACTAATCAATCAGCCCAGGTTTTGGAAAATTGGAGCTGACATTACTCCACAATCCCTATTCAACCATCAATTCATATAACCCGTTAGAACACAAGACAAACATGGAAAGCCGAAGCGAAGGTGGTGCAAGTGATTCTTGGAGGCAGGCGTTAATGGGAACAAGGGGGCGTGTATGGTGGTCAACCCTATGGTCTGTTCCGACTCATAGACCAAACAAAAAACATATGTAGTTCCAGAGTAAATCTGAACATGGGCTCATTGTAGATCACCAAGTAATCCACATGGTCAAAACCGCATTGTTCTTGGTTCAAAAGTTGGAACCCCATGTTTGTTGATTCAAGCCACAATAGTAAATTCCCACAAAAAAACGGCATTCTTGTGGGTTAGCCGGTAAACCCCCATAGATTCCCATCTTTCTTGGTTGAATCCCCATTGTTCTGGATTGAATCCTCAATCCCCACAAAAACCCATCCCAAAAATATCCCCCGAAAACCAAAAAATATGGATTAGTAAATTGGATCTATTCCAACGGAGGGCCAGATCATATGGAGTATTCGATGTTAAGGGGATGCGGTTTTAAAAACCCTGGTAAAATTTCCATTGCTGTTGATGGAATCTGATTCAATCCCCAACAGGCGACCTTGTGATACTTGGGGGTGCAGCTGGGGGTAGTTTTATGGGTACAACTATGGTAGTAGCCCTCATAAATTGGGATCTGGGCCCCTGTTGGTTCAGTGGAACAGCACCCCAAAGTAATTACGCGGAGGATCATCTAACGAATCGTAAGTGGTCACCAACCCTGGTGTAGAAATCATTCATAACTGGGCGAACTAAGTAATCTAAGTATGGTCAATCACCACTTATCCGAAAAGAATGGCACCCTCCAAGTAGTACTGCCGGGTCACATCGTCCTTGGTTTCCTTCAGCAATTCTTTCAGTCGCTCCTCTCCAGGACCTTTTTCCAGACCCAGGATGTCACGCAGTGCCGTGAGCGGCGAATCGTCCATGGCCCAGCAGGTGGATCAAACGAGCCGTCTGCTGTACACTTGACCAATTCACGGTACAACAAAAAGAACAACCCCCAAGTAGATAACGAAAAGTCAAATCCATTCGCAAAATAGTGATGAATTGAACTTAAGTTCTATCATTTTTTGGGGGGTTGACTCTATAGATGATTATGAAATGGGACGATGATATCCAAGGTCGAATTCCGACGTGTTTTTCAGGGGCTGGCTCAACCGCCAGTGAAATCGTCAAACCCATTTTTAGGGTACCCTCAAATTTGAGGGTTCATTTTACCACTCAAATGATCATTTTCGGGGTGTAAATCCCCATAAAAATGGACAAACCCTTGTATTCATGATCATCATTGTCCATCTGTGTGAGCCAAATCTCCATGTTTGGTTGCAAAAAAGTCCCTATGTTTGCTCAATATCCCTATTCATTTTCCCGGCTATACAAATCAGCTAATTACATTGAGCTCCGGGATTCCCGCCATTTGGGTCGAAGGTTGGGCTCGTCGCCCAATGCAGCCTTTGACACATCCCCTTGGATGATCATGGAAGTTGCTGTTGGAGCCATGCTTGTGACCCAAAGAAGGCTTGAGCAAAGATGGAGGACTTCTCAACCGTGATTTCAATCGCCGGTTCCCGGCTGCGCCGCGCAACCCAAGAACGCATGGAGAATGTTTCAATATCCACAAGGCTCGGATTTCCAAGACAGCTGAGTGGCTTCCAGCTTGACTATAACTTTGGTTTGCCTCCCACAAAAAATCATCAACTCGTAGATTGTTTTTCAGTCCTTCATTTTGAGACCCCAACATGTCATGCGTACAGAGAGAGACAGAGAGAGAGAGAGAGAGAGGGGGAGAGAGAGAGAGAGAGACTGAGTGGCAAATATACAAATATATGTTTGTACGCCTACTGTTGTGTTTAATATACATCATGTATTGTATATAAGTGTCTCAAGTATATAGATGTACATAAAGTATCGGGTTACCGTTGGGGACCCGTAAATTGCCATCATCAAAAAGCAAGTCGTGAACCCGAAACGTTCCGTGATCTTGGGGTGGCTAGTCACCTGGCAGGCATATGGGGGGGGTTCTTTAAATGGGGACCTTCCAGAATTGGTCACTTTGAAAGGCAAAGCCAATCGTTTTGGGTTCCCCCAAGGTTGGGAAATGCCTTGGATGTTTGGGGTTACACCCACCAACTCCACCAACTGGTCTTAAGCGGATTAAGGATTGATCATGATTCATCCGGTTTTGCTACCCTCACTAGCCATCACAGTGACAACCTTCCGGAAATGCAATCCATAAACATCAATCCATACAGGCCTTGTTTCCTGTATTGCCCCCATAGTTTCCCAGATCATCCAATAATTTTTACAGTAACATGTTCACCAGAATTCTCCTATGATCGATTTTATCCCATAGATTTCCATATTATTCCCATAGATGTCCATATATTTCCCATAGATTTCCATAGTATTCCCATAGATTTCCATCATTCTTCCCAACATCACCTGGCGATCCCAAGGGATTCTCACGGACTCTGGGATCCCAGGCGTCAAGCACAAGCTTGGCCTCGGCTGCGTGGTGGGTCCGGGATCTGCTGGGGTCGCTATGGGAAACATGGGGAAAACATGGGGAAATATATGGAAAATAGATCTACATTCATGGGAATATATGGGGTAATATGGAAATCTATGGGATAAAATCGATCCTATATCATGGGGAAATAATGATCTACATTCATACATATATATATATATATATATTCATATACATACACAGATATGTGACTCTGGGGATGATTTTAGGATAATCTTACGACCACAAGTTGCTGGGTCTGGCTGCCCTGAGGAGTTTGACTGCCATTTTTCCGAGGGATTTCACCTGGCCAAAATGAGAATGTTGCTCGCCTTGCGCTTGGATTTTGCCCAAAATGGAGAGATTGACCTGTCAAAATGAGGTTTCCACATGCCAACAAACAGAATTGTCGCTGGGAAAAAAACGTGAAGCAATTCGATCCTCCAATCCTTTCGAGACTTGATCAACATAAGTAAATCATATACTGTTCATAAAAAATAAATCCTGCACCAGTTGATACGTGGTTTACCCTATCATTTAAATATATTTATAGGGTTTCAACCATCCTTTTGGTGGTGCAGGATTTCGCAACCATCCACCGTTGCCTTATGCGGGTGAGGTCGGCCGGTAGATGATCTATTGAGGTGGTGACCCCCCAGAAGTTGCGTAGTTCAAGCAACTTTGCGATTAAAAAAAACTGTGGCACGATGATGATGATGATGATGATGATGATGATGATGATGATGATGATGATGATGATGATGATGATGATGATGATGCTGATGGTTATTCATGGTGAAAATATCTCTAGAATGTTTAAAACCAATGATTTGTCCTAGAAATGTTCCAACTTAACCCAAAGGCAACCACTTTTTGCGTAACGCCGAGTCACATGGAAACCTGACACAAAGACCGAGAGTGAAGGCGAGGGCAACACCTCGCGATAGCCAGATGGACCATCGGGATGTCTTGCGGGGAAACATGATGGAAAGGGATGTTTTTTCGTCACGCAAGCAGCTTATATCCAGCATGTTCCCATCTCTAATCCAGCTATTTAGAACAGAATAAGTGATGTCTCCTGGAAAAAGTACATGTCTCCAATCTTTCATGACTTCCAATATCGATCGTGATCATTTTGGCTCACTATGCTGCAGCCCTGGCCTCAGGATACGTCCTTTGCATCCGGAGACAAGCCGACCTCGGCGGATGGCTCGGAGAATATGGGGAAAAAGCCATGGAAAACAGACATGAATAAAACTCGGTAGGAAGACCCAAGTTCATGCTGGTTTCACGTTCAAGAAAAAACACCAGAAGGGTCTTGGAAGAATCCACCCAAGTTAGGTTTCCTCTCGGCCACAGATCTGCAACCCCTTTGTCTTGGTCAGGGAAATGGCCTGAAGCTGGTGTACATGACCAAGCACCAGTTTCAGCCTTTGCATTGACCACAGCATTATATACTATATATATAATTCCGTACCATTATGCTACATAGAAACCTGCCCTCCCCCACAAACAAAACAAATACAATATACAATATACCTCTAGATTTTTAGAATCGGATTTTGCCAAATTTGATTTTTTCGAAGTTGCTATACAATCATATATCTCCATGTATCGCAATCCCCCCAAAAAAAGAAAGCAGAATCCTACTAAAATATTAGTAAAAATCCAGTTTTATCTTTTTGGGGGCTTGCTACATGCCATTGATTTTTCCCCTGCCCCGTGACCGTTTCCGAAAAACGCTACCCACTTATCAATCACCGCTGAGCTACAGCCGGCGCATCCATGGATGGACCCGCGGGGAGAGCAGAGCCACCATGACCTCGGTCGAAATGTGTGAATGGGATGTTGATAGACATCAAATGGCAATTTAAACAGGGAAAACATGGGAAAAAATACCATTGAAAATCCTACTTACTATAGTTTCAATGGGGTTTATAGCTGGGAACCCCATCGAACTAAATGGAAGATTGTCCATTGTCATGTTTGATTGCTGTGGATGGTACTCATAAAATGGCCATTTAATGTAGGGATAACGATGATGTTGATCACCATACCCTTTGGGAAGTTAACATAGATATTGAAAAAACAGCCTTTTCTTGTTGGTAAATCATCTATAAATGGGCCACAATCCATTGCTGTCTCAAATTACCAGACGGCAGAAACAATGAGATGTAGAGACATGCAGATAGGAATACACAATGATTGATTGAATCTGTAGTCTACTGGTATCAATATGTATATGTATGTAATCATATGTATATATATATATCCACCGGTTGGATCCGGTGGGTGGTTTCTGGCCACCAGGGCACCCGTTTTTTTATTTCGTGACTTGGGGTGAAGCATCCCAAACCAAATCCATAAGGTTTGAAAACCACGAAGACGGGCTGGGAAGTATGGATTTAATCATTTACTCTTCTTGGGATTCTCATTCAAGAACAAAAAGAAACCACAAATCGCCAGTCGTTTTACTTAGTACGTACAACGACTAAAAACCATGGGAGTATCCGATTTGAGACGTGAAGGTGAACTACTGCACTTAGCTACTGTAGTTTGGATTTAGGCCCACATGCAACGGGGATCATCAACGGATTCGCTTCGAAGCAAGCAACGGTGTTGGGACTTGAAGCACCGCAAGCAACGGTGTTGGGACTTGAAGCACCACAACTGGAATATACTGGGATATGATGACATGTAGACACAAACCAATCATAAATATAATTCTACATACATAATGTATATATAAAAATGTAGATCTTAATTCATTCCATTTAAACCCAACCATGTCCTACCGTTTTCCCAACTTCGGGAATCCGTCCAGTCCCCAAATTTCTCGACAGCTGCATCGGCAGGGCTCCGCACTTGGCATGTGACTTGAAAGGCCGTTTCCAAGGTTTCAAAGGGCCGCTTGAAGCGACGCTGAGGCCTCGAGAAACCAACTTCAGGTCATGATTCTCCCAAATCAGAAGGGTATAGAGTGGGGATATAACCAACTAAAATGTGAATATTATATGATATTATATATATATATATGGAAATATATGTAGAATATAAAGACTAATGACCAATGTGGTATACCCAATTTCATAAACCCCAATTTTGATGGTCTATGGCATTGGGTCTCCTTCATGATCATTCTTTGCGTCATGTTTAATATTACCAAAACCCTACACAGTCGAAAACTGAAGCACCAATTTTCTTACGGTCGGGTTTTGGGGATCTGAAACCATCCATTGTTTCGGCTACAACCCCAGAAAGCCCAGTCCTTCCAAGCTTTAGTTGCCCTTCATCTTAAGTCCCAAAGAACATGATTTTCCCATGGATCCAGCCGTAATGGGGAAAAATCACCCTTTTTTTCCGAGCACTGGCCACGCAATCAGCCCCGCAACTGATCCCCGCGGAAATCAGCCCCGGACTTTTGGTCTCTGCGAACGGCCTGCCGCTGCGATTTTTCTTCTGGATCCGGGATCCGACCGAAAGGATGAGCGACAGTAGCGGTAAGTCTCCAAAACCACAAAGAAAATCCAAAAACTTGGGAAAGACTTACAGCTTTTGTGAGTTGACTGAGAATTCACCAAGGTTTTTCTCAACCCAAAAGTCGCGATCGCGGAGGTCCGTTCGATGTGTTTTGCTCGGCGTGTCCGAAAGTGGTGGATTGACTCACCGGAGATGGATATTGAAACGTGGAAAAATAGGTTTCAAACCACTGGATTTGGGGGTATTCCCTTAATGTTCAGGCAAACTTTTCGATAATATGGTGATGGTGATAATATGTGATGACATGTGATGACTGACTCATTTGACCGTTTGGTTTAGATTCAAAATAAAAAACTCGGAGGCAAATGCCCCATTTTTGGATCCCGGCCTCCAGGTCACATGAAAGACGGTGCTGGCGAAGTAGCCTCACATCGTGATGCTTCGGATGGGGGAAGTCACCAACATTGGGTTGAAGATGCTGGAAAACAGTTGGAAAATGGTGGGAAAATTCAGAGTTTGAAGAAAAATAGGAAGTTTGTTAATGTGAATGTCACCTGGGAATGCAAAAAAATCCCCCAGTGATATGAAGTGGAAGAGTGATTTTCATCTCGGAAAAAACATGGATTTCCCACATTCCTTCTCTGATCAGCGGAGGCTATCAGATGGAGACGGCAACCAACGGACCATGATATCTGGCGATCTGATTTTCAGCAGGAGAGACACTGGAAATGTCAGGTTTCGAATGGATCGAATGGCAAAATATGCAAGAATCCATAAGCCTAGAATCTGCATGCCAGGGGCACAGGGGATCCAATATCAAGATCCGGGAAAAAAAAAACAAATATTGGAAAGTGGCTACTCCTTAGTAGACTGATCTGTTTAAAGTGCGATTCCCATGATATGCTGTTCATTTTTCCAAGCTGGTGGTGAGATCATCTGTAGGCGCAAACATCAACCAACAGGGGTCTCTCATGTTTGCAATTTCTAAAACCGATTGTGCACTGCTTCCGACTGGCTGTAACGGATATTTGTATCAAGGATTATTGATCATTTGTGTGCAAGCAAATAGTAAATCCCTTGTCAATCAAATGTCCTTGACCCTATCCACATCTTTAGAAAGTGCCCCTCATTTTCTCCTTGATCAATACCCGCCATCACTCATGTTTGAGTCCCCAAAAAGCTACTGTATGGTTCACAAGCATCATTTTCTGGTTTTACATCGCCATTGATTTGTTGAAGACTGACTATCCGAGACCGATGGGCAAACCAGCTGGTCATCATCATTCACAGCAAGCGATGGATGCCCATCCCCAAATGGATGGGATCATCATCAATAGAATTGAAGGTGAAACGCACATCTGGAGTTGATTGATCGTCGTCGTCGTCGTCGTCATCAGCATCATCACCACCATCACCGCCACCGTCACCGTCACCGTCACCCTCATCCTCATCATCCTCATCCTCATCATCATCATCATCATCATCATCATCAGCCATGCGAGTCTAATGTCTGACACCAATCGAATTATTGACAACATGAACAAACACGGGAACTTCGACAATATTGAGATATGACGACGAATTCTAAGGATAGTGTTTCTTTTGAAATCCTCATCATATCTCAAGCATTGTGTAAGTCCACGTGTTTGTTCATGTTTCCAATAATTCGATTGGTTTCGCTTTCAAGGAAGAAATTACATTCAGCAGAAATGGAACGGAAAGTTGCTTTGTTCATCTTGTCCCTCCCTCCAAGAATTTGGTGTTTCTTAAAATGGGGGATCCCCAAGTCACCATAGGTTTCAATACTAAAATGGTCATCCATGACTTGGATGGTTTTGGGGTGTCCCCTATTACTTAGGAAACCTCCAAATTGCTTTGACCCTCGCGAAGCCCTAGCTTAGATGTAGAAAACCCACCATGAATGTAGATCATTTTCCGAACGGGATTCTGCATGGGGTTTCCAGATCTTTTTCTTAGTTTACCCTATGGTAAAAAGAACAACTCCTTCTCAGTCCCGCCAGGCCCCCCCCGGCCTTTGTGCTTCCTCCCCCCACGCGTCATCCATGGGCACCGAGATATTCTCAGGCGTGTGGAATCCGCTCTCGTCCTGGTAGAGATATGAATACTAGTAATACCATCTGGTTATTCTACATAGCCATGGAAAGTCCACCATTTATAGATGATATTCCCAGCTAGAAACCTCCATTGATAGCGGATTCTCCATGGCTATGTTAATAGCCAGAGGGTAATAATAATAATATAAATGATAAATCACTAGTTCTAATACAGATAATATCAGATAATAAAATATTGATAATTGCAATAATGGGATATGAATACAAGATTAACGGCATAATAATTATGGCATAATATGAATAATGGTAACAATAAGAATAACGATAATGACAATGATAAAGATAATGAAAATGATAATAAATGATACCAATTATAATAATAGCAATGACAATAGTAAGAAGTCATCAATACTCAATAACCATCAATAGTTTCAAATAATCGAGGATCTTCAATAATCATTGATAATCACTAGATGATTTAGAGATTGTTTTCCAGCTATAAACCTCCATTTGGGGGGATGTTCCATTGCCACGTTTGATTGCCCGACGGTGGATCTTGCATCTCGCGTAGGTAAAATATCATGTCGTCACTAAGATGTTTGTTTCTGTTTCCTGCTATTGTGTTTTTTACCTTTATTGATATCATGTCCATCTTGTGTTTTTGCAAACGTCTCTGAATTTATCACATGAATATACAGATATGGGACATCATCGAACAATTTCACATTCTGTTATTCAAGATAGAGATTAAAATGACCGACAGAAACAGATGATTTATGATGACATGGTGACTTTCTATAGCTCACCGTTAAAGATAGAGCAGCTGACAAATGCAGAAGGAGTAATTTCCACCTTATGTCCAGGTGATTCCCCAGCTCGTTAGCCAAGTTGGTGCCAATAACTCTAATTTCACTAGGGTTTATGATACATACCCTCTGGTAAACTAACATAACTATGGAAAATCACCATTTTTATTGGGAAAATCCACCATAAATGGCCATGTTCAATAGCTATGTTAGTTTACCAGATGGTATATCGAACTAGTTAATGGGGGTTTTAATCCACTTGTCGCTGGCATTCTTTAGTGGACTTAGGTACTCCACGAATGTTTCCTCTCTGAAAATAGGGTATCCCATTCCATCCGCAAGTTCATCATAAATTTCATCATATCAGTTTCCCTACAAACATATATTCTTAAATGGCAGAAAAGTGATGGTTCTATCCCATACACCCATCATTTTTAGTCCCTGTTCAGACAATTTCAGACATACAATAACTACCAATAACTACCAATAACTACCATTACTCAGTACAGGGTCCAAGTTCAGGGAGTTCAGTGAGTGTGTTCCCACTGAGATGCACAGTGAACCGCTGTTTCCGCAGGCGGATTTTTCGGAGAAGATACGACCAGTTGACATTCCGAAATCCAGACGGTTTTTCTGTGTTCCCTCATTCCAGATCGTTTCTGCTATGTCATACCCTCTGGTAAACTACCATAGCTATTGAAAATGGCCATAGAAATAGTGGATTTTCCCATGAAAAATGCTGATTTTCCAGAGTTATGTTAGTTTACCAGAGGGTATCCACCAAAAGAAAAAGTGTCAACAACACTTGCTATCTTGTTGGCATCTCACGAATCTGTATATACCTTGCCCCCTGGCATCACAGGTGATTTGGAGGTCATACCATGTCCTACCCAAGATCCACGCCTCAAACTCCAAGGCGATTGGAACTGCCATGGCCCTCGCACCACTGGCCCAAAAGAACTGGTCGCTGGGTGTTGCGGTGGTCCAAATTGATTCAAGTTGTTCTTTCATTTTGCGTGGCAGCTGGGAATGCCCCGCAAAAAATGCAGTCGCACCCTTCAAATAATGTACGCAGGACCAAACCAAAAGATCAAGTATATCATATAGTATTGTTATATATGCTTATCAGTATTTTTGCCACGATTACCGTTGTTGTTATTACTGATCACACTACTTCAAAAGAAAAATCCACAAAGCCCTGGAAAACTAGATTTTGTGACAGTAGCCCTGGGCCTGTTCCTGGGGCCAAAAACATGGCAGAAAGGATATCCTGGTGCATATCTACAACATATATGTACACATGTATAACCAAATTTATATGTGTGAATTGATTATGTCTATACATATAGTACATTGTGTGTATATATGATATATATATATATATGTACATATCCATAACATGTTTAATACATAACATATGTATATATATATATTATGTATTTATGATACCAGAGTTGTCCACATATATGTCATTCTTGTTTGAGACTTGCGACGCAGTGAATGAAGCACGGAGATCCGCAAGCAACACCGGGAGATTGCTTTTCAAATAACGGGACAATTGCAGCAAGAACAACTTATGTCTGCAGAATCCTCAGAAATGATGAAAAACGTTGAAGAGGAGATAGAAAGTTTGAACATAAGTTTAACATATATTAACATATATTATATAACATGATATTAACTGAGGATACCAAGAATTGGATGGCTAAATGCCAACGATTTTGAACCACAGCAAACAACATGCCACCTCAAAGCTGCAGCATGATGTCAGGAGACGGAGAGCCTGTGGGCTACATGGACGTTTTATAAAAATTACGGGCAGCCCCAAATCATCCGTTGTAATAGGAACTTCATGGATTTTCCAATAGAATATAATCCATCCATTTTGGGGCAAACACATTTTAGGAAGCATCCATATAGTCAGTTAGTCGAAAAATGCGGAAACTGTGCTTCGAAATTAGCAGGTGTTAGTAAATGTTGTCAATATCAATAATGATTCTCCAAACCACCAGATGAGCAGTGTTCAAAACTCCTCTGTTATTCCATTATACTGGTTGGTTTATAGGTATCCCTCTATTGGATTATTATAATCCCTAATATATTGGGTAGTAGAATCCCCTATAATCATCAACCAACAGGGATTTTGAACACTGCTCAGATCCCTATTTCAGACAAACCCAACAAGCTGAGTCATGTCAACCACAGGGGCATCCACAGTTTCCAGCATAGCCCTGACACAGTTCACGGATTTTTTGCGCAGTCACCAGAATGGCGTGCGGCTTAAATCAATAGGAACATGTGCCCGTAGTGGGCGCATGTTGTGAAACTCTGAGTCTGTTTGGGAAGTGGGAACTGCTTTTTGCAATTGCCAAATGCCAATTCCGTCAAATGTGGATCCTCACAGTGCGGAACCCCCGTGTTCAGCATTGGATCCAAGTGCAAAGAGTCATTTTGCACGTATACATATACGCATGATGTGTATCTATCTACACATATCTATGTTTATAGAGTGAGAGAGACAGAGATTCTCGAGATTCTTTTTGACTGTTCCCAGTTTGAAATAAAGTGGGTCAAAAGAACAGATCGAAGCTTTCGCAAATCATCAGAACCGTATCGAAGTAACACCCCACCATAGACCTTCCGCCCCAAAGCAATATCATCTTGGAAAACAGCAGAGCTTTCCGTGTTACGAAATCTACGATTTTGATCGATTTTGAATCCGACCATCACCGCCAATAATGTCCTGATTTGATGATTTTCAACCAATAAGAGACTGCCAAAACACTCCGAAAAAAGACAGCAAAAACACCATCGCCGAAACCACCACTTTTACCATCCCTGAAATCTTGAACAAAATCACCTGAAATGCCCCAAAATCACCTGAAACGTGCTACAAATTTGAATTTCTTCATCGCCTCCACCAGGTTCTTGTGGCTTCTCCACATCCCAACGAGACGACGCGCGACCGACGCGCGGACCGCTGAAGGGCGCACTCAGGTCTTCCGCCGCCGCTTGCCGTAGAAGCGAGAAAGGGCTGCACCAACGCCTTGGTCCAAAAATGTGTCTGTGTAGGACAAAAAATGAAAAAATAATGAGATAGTATGAGGCACGTATTTCAAATGCAGATTCGTCAGATAATGCATGAAAGTATACAGACATTGCATTGCATTACATTCTGGTGAATTGTGTTGCATTTTGTTCAGTTGCTTTGCAGCATAAATATATATATATATTCCACAAGATCACAAAACACAATCTACAAATCAATTGCATCATGTCAACATGTTTGTGAAATTAATACATGCAAATAAATGCGTATCCATGTGCATGAAGTTCGGCTGTATTCATCACCAATCTACTCAGTACGAGTAGGCTTGTAGGACAGTTGCCGTTGCAAGGTGTTTCCTGTGAGTCGCTTTAGTTAAAAGCTTCATGTCATTCCCCACGAAAACAGGGAAAAGTATCGAAAAGTAAGAACACTGGACACTGTCTGCATCTTTTCTGGTGCAAACCCGTTTTCGAAGAAGAAATCATAAATCTAGTGAGATTTTCCCCATATTCCAAAGCCGAACACATTCCAGGCCAAAATATCCGAGAAATGTTGATGGTTGCACTGACCGGGCTGGAGATGCAACTTGCGCAACTCTTGTTATTCCCTCCGCACGTGCCTGGAGTTTGCACATGATCCCCTAATTAAAGCCACCAGGGTTCAGCCAACTCAAGGTGCAACAAGGCTCATGGGTGAGGAAGTAAAACCTCTAAGTTCCTCTAAGTTTTGGCCCAAACAGTCAANATTCAAAACACGCCATTCTTGGAATGCGAATCCATCACGGTATGCGTTTGCCTTCTCTTATGTGCATGGCTCGGACCCTCACCAAAGCCCCGCAAATTTTCAACACATACTCCCTAGGTCCACATACCACACAGAGACACACACAGGAGTATGCACCCCTTTTCTTTCCGTTTTTTTGTTTTTTCCCAAAACGCTCTGGAATACGATAGTATGCGTTTTAAGTTGGGAGAGTCCACTTTTGAGGTGGAAGGGGTATAAGGAAGCGGACCATACTCCAGAGTTTTTCAGAAAAAACGTGAAAAAAACAAAGAGTAAAAAACATGAAAATCGACAGGGAGATTGGTATACGATTGAACTTGTGGTCTGCGATTGGTGCCTTGGAGTGCGAAGGGACCTGAGTATGCGGTGCTAAATGCACCCATATGCCCCATACANNNNAGTATGCGGTGCTAAATGCACCCATATGCCCCATACATCCCATACCCCTTCGTGTGGTATGCGTTGGGAGTTCTGGTATGCGTTGGGGATTGTGGTATGCGTTGCCGCGAAGGAGGTTTGTGTTGCTCAAGGAGCCTTNTGGGAGTTCTGGTATGCGTTGGGGATTGTGGTATGCGTTGCCGCGAAGGAGGTTTGTGTTGCTCAAGGAGCCTTTCAAATGCGTGTTGGAATGCATGTTATTCTTAGGTAACCCTCAGAAGGTCAACACTCTTGTTCTTGACCCTTCTACGGTATGGTGACCAAGTAACAACTGCTCAGCAGCTGTAATGTCTAGCAACCATCATTTCTACCTGTCTGGAGTACGATGAAAGTATGGTATGCGAAGATTTTTTTTGATTGGGGAAGGCGGTTCTAGAATAAACAAGACGTTCTCACAAGTCGTAAATTCCTCTTCAAAACTTACCAACTGACCAACGCCATCATATTCCCATCATATTCCCATGATTTTGCCCTCATATTCCCATCATTTTGGCATGATTTTTGCATGATGTTCATCAAGGTTGGATCCCAAGCCATCAGATCAAAACCAGCAAAATTCCAAGGCGTTCACCCGCAGGTGCTGGTTTCACCTTCCCAGCTCCAGTTATCTGGCGAGACACCATGGAGGCCATGGGGAGTTAAGCAACAGATTTCGGGGGACTTGAAATGACTTGAAAATTCCAGAAGAAAGTTGGGGTTCTTGCAGTGATAAAGCCCATTTTTTTGAACAACAAGAGAAAGGTTGGGTTCTTACAGTAACCCCATCTGCCAGTCATGGTCTGTAAATGATCGTGCATAGTCTTAGTTTGACCCCAGTTGAATGAGGATACGAGCAGGCAGCATCGGCCATTGCAGGGACTCCCGTTTTTTTTATTTTGTTTTGGACTAAAGGAGATGCCCGAACTCTACAACCACGGATGCATACTCTGTGAATCAGCACGGCTTGCTGGAAAATCTAGCTACTCACAAGCCTTGGCATTTGTTGTTCAAAGGTCTGGAACATCCACATCTTGTCTCACATTTCGCCATATATCACTCTTTGTTGGAAATATCTCGAAATCAAAAAAAAAAAAAAATGATGGTTTCCTCAATATCACTAGATTTATTGGGTGTTTTCTGGCAATATCACTGGATACTAAAACCATCAGTGATGATAAAGTATCCAGTGATTTTTTTGAGTATCCAGTAATTTCACAATGAAATTAAGCTACTTAGTGATGATGATTTCCTTAATATGATTTGATGGTTTCCCCAATCTCAGTGGTTCCCCAATTCACCGGTTCCCCAAAGATCTGATCCAATGATGATTTCCCCACCTCACCATCTCCGGTTTCACCTCAGGCCGGTCAGGGCTACGGAACATCGGCCTATGGTTGATAGGTAAATCATCGATTTCGATTGGGGCCACTTTCAATGATACAGAGGGTATGAAGATCTAGAGGACCAATACCAGAGGGTATGTTTCGATTGGGTATATATATACACATTATGATTTCGATGGACCAATACCAGAGGGTATGTTACATTGACTTCGATGTTCACACTTGAATCAAGGAGATGAAGATCGATTACCAGTGATTTGGGTGTGAGCCATAGGGTGCAAGGGCACTCAGGGTACAATTCACATCTGCGAAGGACCATGGCTAGAAAAACTTAGCAGGATTTGGCTTTGTCTGAAAATGGGGTACCCAATTTTTACCATTGCTTGATCGTTCTTATCCCTATAGAAATAGCCATGTCGTAGTGTACCCCGATTTCCAGCACATCCATTCACAGAGGTCCACCCAGACCATCCCATCACCAATTCTGGGGCCCCACCAGCTCCATCTTCGTCTTCATCGTCATCATCTTCGTCGTCCTCATCGTCGCCATCATCTTCTTGGCCGCCCTGAATCGTCACCACTCTGGGGACAGCAAGCGTAAGTGGGGTATGGACTCACAAACGGCTGATTGGTCCATTTTTTGGTGCCAAAACAGTTTTTTGGGTGGACTTTACAATTTTTGAGATGCCAAAAATGGTTCTGCAACCTATGTATGCAACTGTGCACGTATACACTTTGGAGAAGCAACAAAAAGCGCAATAGAATTTGGATGATCTGAATTGCAACTGACTGTTCCGAATGCCTGGAGTTTTCGCACGAACACGACTGGTCACTTTTTAGGTATGCCTACTTCGGGTTGCAGATCAGTTCTGGAAAACCCTGCGGATGTTTCTGACCATGGCACCATAGTTATGTAAACGTTTACCAGAGGGTATGATTTGGTACAGCGATGGAGAAATGCCCAGAATGAGGGGTTCGGACTCTGGGTTCGGATTCGTTTATTATCGATGGGTATCCCGTCAAATATGAAGCACAAGGAACAGGAAAATGATGGTATATGCTCTGGCAATTTGACATAGCGAACTGGACAATCACCATTTTTAGATACTTTTAGTCGGTATAAATCATCTATATATGAGCCATTTTCTATAGCTATGTTAAAAATTGCTGGAGCGTAACACAGTTAAAGTTGGGACAAATCTCGTTGTGACCAGGGTTAGTAACCAGATACTCTTATTTTTTTTGGCAATGCAACATCACTCATGTGAATGAACTAACCAATATTGGACATTTTTAATGGGAAAATCCACTAGAAATGGCCATTTTCAATAGCTATGTTAGTTTACCAGAGGGTATCCATTAGAATCGCCGTTCTACGCCCAATATCTAGAAGACACTTTGCCCAAATTTCTTTGTGTACAAATAGGGTACCCAAAAAAAGTTGCAGGGTTGTTCGTAGTTCATCCTGTTCACGGTCAACCAAGCTGCTTTTTGGTGGCCATCCAACGTTTTCGGGAAAATCCAAATAATATCATCGCGTTGATTATATATCCAATTATAAGCAACACATCCCAGTACATGCATGATATATTCGCATTCTATCCCCATAAGATCCGCATGATATGACTTCCAATAGTATTCTCCAGTGTTGGTATGTGATTAATATGTTTTTTTTCGACACTGCAGAATATCCCCACTGATATCTCCATATATCTCCAGTATATCACCACTATACCCCCACCAAAAATATGATCTGGCTAAATTACAATATTTCACTGACCTCAAAGTGGCTGTTATCGTACGGCCATTTGGGGATGATTCCCCAAATCCAATTTCCATCATTCCAGTGACGTCACGTGAGGTCATGATCAACTTCATCCCGAATTATCCATTACATCCCCATTAATATATACTAATATCCCATGAGTATTCCATTGATGCCAAAAATTAATATCCATTATATAATATCCATTCATATCTCAACCCCAACTAATGTTGTTGAATTTTCCATCAGTATCCCATGATATCATGATATTCCGTCAATATCGACTCAGCAGGTCACTATAAATCATTCAGAA
The DNA here is from genome assembly GCA_003297045.1 of Symbiodinium sp. clade C Y103. Classification (NCBI taxonomy): domain Eukaryota; class Dinophyceae; order Suessiales; family Symbiodiniaceae; genus Cladocopium; species Cladocopium sp. clade C. The sequence continues at coordinate 203,653 of BGPT01000718.1, forward strand.
TTATCCATTACGTCCCCATTAATATCCCATCATAAAGTATCCCAATAATATTTGGTATTCCATTCATGTCTCACAAATAAGTAGAAATCCCGAAATGAAATGGATTGGTTTCCTTAATATCCATTAATATCCCATTAGTATGGATGATGTTCCATTGTGTCCCACCATCTGAATATCATTGAATATCCATTAATTTTTGTTAATATCCCATTCATACGCCTTTCTTTCATTGTATAGCTGGATGATATTCCATTTACGGATATCATTGGATTGATCAATATTCCATTGATGATATACCCGCTAATCGTATAAATCGTATCCCACTAGTGTTTAGATACAATTGGCTGAGTCTGAGATGTTGATGTATTCGCAAAAAAGATCATGGTATCAATACCCTCTGGTAAACTAACATAACTATTGAAAATGGCCATTTCTAGTGGATTTTCCCATTAAAAATGGTGATTTTCCATAGCTATGTTAGTTTACCAGAGGGTATCCCACAAAATGGTACACCAGTGGCTTCGTGATTGTCCCACTGATGAATCGCCGGGCACCGTGCCTGCGAGAGGCGATCTTTGGTCTTTTGCCTGAGACGACTGAGCCACCGCGTGCCCCTGGTCGAATCTCATTTGAAGACACGGAAAGAAATGGGAATGTCACCAGCAGAAGTGGCCATATAAGCAACAAAAATTGTGAATTAATGATCTAAAATGGGATTTAACTAACATGGAAATTGAACTATGAAACATGGTGAAAAGTGTTGGATTTAGCCATGAAGCCAAGACTATTAAAGGTACTTGCTAGGCACAGTGGATTTTGGCATCTTGGTACGTGTATTTTTGGGGCGGTTGTTTCGAATTTCTGCAGATATCATGGGAAGATAGACAATGGGCCTAAAATAGGGGTACCCCCAAATCATCCATTTTAATAGGATTTTCCATTATAAACCATCCATTTTTGGGTACCCCCATTTTAGGAAACCCCCATATAAGGTACCCAGCATTCCAGAGGATTGTGATGATGCCATCAGAAAGTGGTGATCTCTCCCATCTAGCTTGGAGAAAATGATGATCAGCCATGAGTCTTTGGGTGCCGTATGTTCACACAAAACCATGTAAATATACCCTCTGGTTATTTAACATAGCCATGGAAAATGGATGAAAATGGCCCATTTATAGATGATTTATGGTGATTCACCTATTAAAGATGGTGATTTTCCATGGCTATGTTGAATAACCAGAGGGTAATATAGTATATTAATATATATATATATATGTAAAGTCAGCACACATAAAGCCACAAAGGCAGCCCAAGTCTTGTCTGATATCTCCCGAAATCGCCTCTGTTGTGCATGCTCCCTATCTTGTGCTGACTACAAGTTGACTCAAAGCCAGTGAACTGAGCCAAGCCACAAAGTGTTGATCGCTCACATGTGATGAACTACATGTTGCATGCAGAACACTACGTGCAGAATTCCATTCCCCATTCAAATGAAACACCCCCATTCTATGGTCCCAAAGATGTAATTTCATTCCCTGGCTTTTTACCATTGTAACTCTTGGGGTGTGTGTGTATATACTATGAACGGGGGATGGGATTAACCTGATGAATCATCCAATAATTGTCCGCAAATCATCAGCTATTTTTGTTGGGTTCTACTTCACTTTAACGACTATCACTATTGTTGTTACTTATCATGATTCTCACCTATTGCCAGTACTTGTAAATGGCAATACTATTGTTATTCCATTTCCTCATTACTACTGGTCAATTTCCCCACAATTACCGGGATGTACTGGGAGAATATCCCTGGATGACCACCTAACAATTTCCCCAAGCTCCTCTTCATCCGACAACAATCGCCGAACCATCGTCCAGTCACCGCTGTTCAGCACCTTTCTTCAGCGCTTTCCGCTTCATGCGATTCCCTACCTGGAACTGCGAGGTTCGCCGCATCGGACCGTGGTGATGATCCAATGAGTGTTTTGACTGAAAATCAATCAATCCAATACATTCCACCATGGTTTTGTTTGGGGGATATTTCATCAACAGGGAGGAGAGGCTTCGTGAAAATCATGATTTACCACGGCTTTGGGGAGTACCCAAGATCAAGACATACACATTTGCCGCTTCATAAATAGAACAGCATCGTAGTCGCGGGAAGAATCATTTCCAGCATGCTTCGGATTTTCAAACTTTGGAATTCAGCATCCGTTGGTTGGAAATCTTGCGATACGAAACCTTGACCTGGCGTGGCCCAACAATACTCTGATCAACAGCTAAAGGCTATAGACGTTTCATGACTGTGATAGAAATCGGCTGCGATCAACTACTGGCTATATCGCTTCTGAAAATCCGCCAAATCAGGAGTTGCCCACGCCAAGTGTTTACCCATCCTATTCTTTGGAAAGGTCGATTCCCATGTGAGTTTCTCAACCAAGAGAATCCCCGAAATCTTCCGAGTCCACTCATCCAATGACGTCTGCGCCTTGTTCTTTCCCCGCATCTTCTTGGTCGCCTTCTTAGCCTCGCCCAAATTTCATACCCTGCATTCCTCCTCTTACCTTGTAAGAAACAAGTACCCGTCGTCATGGCCAAAAATCTTAAGCCATCAATCTTCCACATCCAAGGTTTTGCCACAGGATAGGTGTTGACATCCACAGAAAGGTCTTGTCAGAATGGATTTTGAGTCGATGTCTGTAAGTTGATATTCCTAAATTGCATCCATAGCGCTCTGTGACGGCCTTGGGTTTAAAACCATGGATTAATCATCCGTTGATTGTCACATTGTCCGTTGATATCCATTGATTCGTCATGAATTCTCCAGTCTTGTTGGCTTTAGCCCAATCGATTGTTAATTGGTTCTTGACTGACACCATGCACTCACCACACCTAGACACACAAAGGGTGCAACATATTTTCTGGTCCATTGTATAGATGACCAACCAGCTGGGTGTGTCTGGACACAGGGTATACCCCAATGTATGGCCATGTTCGAATGCAAAATGACGTAAACTGAGTAAATGGAGGTGCGTATGCCATTGGGTTTACCACATTGAAAGAATATTTTTGTGAGATGGGGGGTTCTTTTTTGTCATGGGGAATCCCCAGTCGTCACCAGAGGTTTCACTACCAGGTCATGGTCATCCATGACTTGGATGTTTTGGGATACCCCCATTGAGATGGCCTCCTCCGCTTCCTTCTCCTCTTCCTCCTTCTTTTTCTGGTGGTAGGCCTGAGCGGCGGCGAAAACATGTGCCGTAGAGGAGGACCTCACAGTTGTGATATAACATATGTGATTATATACATGTTATACATGTACAAGAACATATGTATACACAGTAATATAACATACATATATTCAATAATTCAATAATAAATCATGATTATACTAATAGGAATGGTAATAATGATATGATATGATGAGAATAATATTCATAACAAGAATAAGGATGATGATAGTAGCAATGATGATGATCATCAGAACAAGCACCATAGTAGCAATAAAAATATGGTTTGCAACAATATAATATATATATATACACTGTATATGTTTGTACACATATTTCCTGCATCGGCCACTCCTCCTATCCACTTCCCGATGAATAAGAGCATATCTGAGTATATATATATATATACATATACTTAGTATTGCCTGACACTTTTTTTGAAGTCCAGATGTCTTGGGATATAACCCACTCGTGGGACATTTATTTGCGCTGTCAAACTGGAATCAACAATTATTCCATTTTCAGTAGCTATGTTAGTTCACTAGAGGGTACCTCTTAGTCCTGTTGAAAACCGAGTGACTAAAAAAAAACAATCCCATCAATCTTCAGGCAGAAATTCTTTCGTGCCATGGCCAATCAGTTGATTTTCAGCAGGGCTAGCTGCTAGGTATCTGCCACTTGTAGTTCAACATTTTCCCTCTGGTAAATTAATATAGACCCTGAAAATAGTCAATTTTTTAGTGGAAACTAATCTTCCAACCCGTATCTGCCAGGGTCTATATTAATTGACCAGATGGTATTCGAAAAAACAAGTCAAAATAGCAAAAGTTTGGCCCACAAGAGCCAATCCTGTCACCTTTTCTTGCTTGCCTCAGAAGCTTAAAAGTCCCCGCCTGTCAAATATATGCCAGGATATATCCTCTGGTAAACTAACACAACTATTGGAAATCACCATTGTTTGATGTAAACCATCTATAAATCAGCCATTTTCCATAGACATGCTAATTTACCAGAGGGTATTTCCCATTCATATCCAATTAAATCACTATAAGATCCCATTGAAAAATATTGTAAACCCATTAAAATCCCATCATATGGAGGTATATAAAACCCATATATTGATCATTATCAGCCAGTATTAAGCCATCTTGGGCCTTGATTTCCCATGTATTTCCCTATGAAATTGCCATTTTTATGGCTATTTTCCCATGGTTTTCCCGATTTCCAGGGGCTATCTGTCGCCGGTTTAACGTGACACGATGCCGCGATCTGGCGCACCTTGGCCACATCTTGGTTGATCTCGCCGATGCGATCGGGATCCAACCTGGGGCTGGGAAGCCGATTTTTGAAGCTAGAGATGTATGGCCTACAGTGGCCTACATACAAACGTATGCGTACGTATATTTATATATATATATATAGATATGTATAACCTGCCCTAACCCCATTCCTATTGGTTGGTACACAGGTCTCCCAATTTGTGGTTTATAAGTTACAGTACAATCATCCTCAATACACCAGTTGGTGGAAAAAACGAATTACATTCACCAAAGTTATGATAGTCCCCAATAAATCAGTAAGTCAACCCCCCAAATCCTAAATCAACCAATGAACAGAGCTACTTTTGATGGCTCCTGCGGTCCTTTAGCTCCCAGCATGATGGAATCCGGTTGCAGTTTGTCCAGCAATGACTGCACCTGTCAACCATCGGTAGCGGCTAGGGCAAGCAGAAACTTACAACAACCCCCAAAAAGATAGAAAAGTAAAATCCTAGTAAAATAGCGATAAATGTTTTTTCTACCATTACCTTTAAAACTTGAGCTCAAGGATAATTGCAGTACCACATGTCGCAAGCCTTTGGGCTGTTGACTTAGGCACCCTCTGCTAATCCAAAGTCTAATCTAACTTTAATCTAACCTGGCAAGGCAAATCCGCCATTTACATCCATTTATGAATGGTTTTTGTCCAAGAAGTTGAGATTTCACCTTGCCATGTTTTGAGTGGAGGGCAATAGGATGATAGGAAGATCATGCAAGATCATGCAAGCAATAGGGCCTGGTTGGGGCATGACATCGGCATGCGGCACCTCGCGTTCTTGGCGCTGCTTCTTGGTCTCGAAAGGGTTCGCCTGCCGCGGGCCAGCGTGCCATTTTGCTGTTTCTTGGGAACAAGGAAACTACGGAGCTGATAGTTGTGAAACACCTGGCGACGGTTCAAAACCTGAGAGCACTGTAGTTCACTTCACGATGGCAATCGCTGGGTGTTCTTCCCTCAATCAGTTGCAAGAACTGGAAGGGCATGCTCCGCGCAACTTCTGTGCTTAAATTTCTCCTTCTCCATCTTCAACACCAAACTTCGGATTTAAATCTTTAGTATTCTTTAGTGTCCATTCATTTGAGGCCTTCACATATATTCACTAAAGATGTCAAACAGATGTCATCAGATTTCCCCAGATTTTTCCCAGTCCTGTGATACTTCCATCTAGGGCGCCTCGAACGAATCGAAATTTGCCTTCCCAGCGCCCGGCACTATGAGGCCTCGGCAGGGTGGTATGCTACGGTTTCTAGTGCCCTCCAAGCAGTCAAATTGAGTAAAATAGGCCATGGCTTATTATCGTGTGTTTGTCTCATTACTCACTTTTTTTTCCTGGTAAAAGCTGGACAACTCACACGGTATGATCCACTGACTCGATCCTCACTGGGATCACCATATTCGATGATCCAATGATCATTCATGCAGTGAGGCTTCCAATTCGTACAACAAGTTTAGTGTAATCTCTATTTCGAACTTGGATCCGTACATTTATGTTGATTGCTCCCCCCATTCTGGGTATTTCACCAGTGTTGTTGTGGTCATACCATGTGGATCGTCAAAAACCCATCTCTGAAGGCCATGGCCAATCTTGGATACCCCAATGCCATGAAACATCCCCAAATCATCACCATTCTTATGGGTGGTATACAGGTATACACCATCCCCGAATGGTAGGATAGTTTTGTTGGTTTTCCATGGTTTTCCCACATTATAACAGATTAGATATAGAGTATCAACATGTATTGACCTACCTACCCTTCACCACAAAGTCGCAATATCTTTCGGATCCAAAAAAGTCGCAGCTTTGTTCTTCCGGTTTCACCAAAACATACTTTTCCGGTAAAAACCCTGGGTTCGGGTTCCAGACTGGAGAAGCCTCCGGAGTGTCCCACACAACAGACATCCTGTCCAAGCGGTGATCTTTGGGTTTTTGCAATGGAAAAAGCCCAACATTTTACCATGGATTTTTTTTAAAATGGTGGTTTCAGCTGTTTCAGATGTTTCAGCATGTTTTTTGAGGAGAATTTTGAAAATTTATGTAAATTTGGAATCTGTCCATGTCCCGTTCCAGGTTAGATTAGATTTCAGGAGGAAAGGCCTTGTTAAGGGGTAAGAAACCTCTTCCCACAGGCAGGTTTTACCTGATTGGGTGAAATCTGAGGACAGAATGAACAAGAATTTGGATACAAAATGGGCCCGCATGATGCAAGCAGCCAAGAATACATCATGTCCACTGCGGGGAATATGTTGGGGCTGATTTGGCACCATTGGATCCTTTGGTTAGCGTACTCCTCTACTAATTCACCGACCAGCCAAGGACCAAGGACATCTATCTACATAGCCACTAAGTACAGGTAAAAAAACAAGAAGAAGCGAAAATATAGCCGGCAAGGACTACCATCCAGAGGCACATTTGGTCAAAGGGCGTTGTGGGTAAAAATGTCTAGACGCCAATCATCTGCTAGTTCATTGCTATGTTCAGTCAAATCGGGTTGGGGGTGTTCCAACTTCAAGTAGTACTCATGGCAAAATCATATCTTTTGCTGCTGGAAGAGATGAAAAGGCCAAAATGGGACCCTACTTGGTCCAGTGCAGTTCCAGTGAACAAAGTGGAGATATTAAACTCATATGACCATAGTGGTAGGGGTCACATCCCAACTTATGGGGGTTTAATAAATTCCACGGAGTTATACCTATTTTTTGCACGACGGCAGCTTCATCCCCAGGTCAGGATCTCAAGAAATTGCTTGCTACCACACAGTGCTTGGATCATCCCACGGTCCTCGTGTGGTTTTCAAGACCCGAAAACTGATCCGATTTGTAGGGCGTCATCCCATCTACAAATCCAAATCCCTGTCCTCGAAGGGCCGGAACCTCAAACATTCGATCTGAAGCCCTCTGTACCTGGCGTTGAAAGACATGTGCTGTCTGGCTCCCAAAGTTCAGTCTGAACACCAAGATATACCCACCGAAACAGGGTGAATTTTTGGCTCTAGGATGCACCTGGACACTCAAAAAAAACGCAGCGATGAGGTCTGGTACTCGAAAGATTTGATGTTGGCATGTTTTCACCCGCTTTTTCGGATGCGTTTTGAGGGTCAAAGTACAAAATCTAGGCCAAGAATATAGAACCCTCAAATAGATGGGAAGACTTGCCAGGATGTTATGAATGATCTTTGCTTCATACTGTTCAAATGTCCAACTATTTTGATCCTTGCCATGCCTGGCTGATGGTTTCAACATCTTTCAGCAGGGCACTGCTCCTTGATGTACGGCCTCAAGAAGTAATCCCTCATAGGTGGATTAGCAACTTTGATTTTTTGGTAAATGAAGAAAAAACATGGGATTAGAATCCCATCAAAAATGCTGGCATGATGTGATGCTGGGCGATGCTAAGCGTCTCCGGTGTTTCTCATGGGGTTCCCCCTATATGGTGGGTCAACCGAGTCGGCCTTGACACGGACTGCCAATGGCTCTGTTTCAGAATTTGTACTTAGAGATCGCATGGCGCAAGATCATCATTCTTGTTATTCAAACCACAATACTGTTCTTTTGCAGTTGAATTCCCATCTTTTGGGACAAACTCCAGTTTGTCGAACCTCTTGAAAGTTGTCTTGGACTCCAGTAGTCTACTAAATTGTTCAAGTTTGCTGAGGAGAGCATCGTCACTATCGCCCCCTGTTTCTTGGCCCCGCAACCATGTGTAAAGGTGACATCCCCAATAGAGTGGCTGCTAATGGGAAAAATACACAACTGGGTGGTGATTGTGAACCTTATCACATCCAGTTGGGAGAAGTGAAACAGATTTGAAATCATCAATCTACGTTTGATTGAGTCTATCCGCATTTTCGTGACTCAAATCCAATGCTCATTCTGAGATTTTCTGTGTTTGGTGGCTTTGACCCATCCCAAACAGTGGACAAAAATGACAGTTAATGACAGCTGGCGAGAAAGTTATTCAAACCATCAACTACATCCAACCATCTGTCATCTTTCCAGTTAGAAGTGGTTGTCATCCCAGCACCCCACCATATCCCTGCGTTTTTCCAACCGCCAGGTTTTCCAACTTGCTGGGTCTGGCGGTGCTGAAAACGTCTTTGAAGACCTTTCTAGGCGTCCAGGCCCGCGAAAGATGATGGGGGTTAGATCATTTACCGAACAAGTTGGGGTGCAAAGTAATCAATAGTGAATCATGAACAACCAACCCCAATGACTCACCATTTCAATGGTACAAAGCCTCCAAAATTGCAGGCTCCACTTGGGGCTGGATCAAAACCTATGCCGTATGCGGAAGGAACATCCAGAACTGCCAGCTATTTCGGTGTGCAAAGAAAGATGTTGTGGTGCAATTGTCTATTCAAAATCATGGAGGTTGCCCCTCCTTAAGGGAAACAATGTTAACCATCTGATACCATGGGTGTGAAGACGTGTTTCTGTAGATCTGTTCACCACTCGATTTAATCGCCTTCTCTGGGACGTTGCAGCTTCGTTTCAGGGCGTATTCCAAAGTATCTTTTGTACAAGTGTTGCAAGGTCTCCTGCATTGTGTTTCATGGATCAAAATACATCAAAAACATGTACCCCCAAATACTGCTGAAATGGGAAGGGCTTCAAACGACTCTGGGATCATCACGGGGTCAAAATCATTCAATGGCAAAGAGTCATGTGTTTTGGTCAACCCAATTATTCGATCCAGCCCCAAGGACTTTTCATGAATTGGTTGTTTTCCAACCATCCCCAAATGCTAGGTTTATGGCATTCTCTGAATCCCACGTTCAAAACTGTTCGGGGATGAATCCGTCGAATCCCCAAAATCTCTCCCGAACATCTCGCTTGGGGCAACGCACGTCCAGAAAGCCGCCGCAACTCATGGCCACCAAGCCGGTCATGGACCTGAGCGAAAGAAACTGACCATGGAATGGAGGGGTTTCTGCGGGAAAACCCTCACCGGAAACAACATGTTTTTGCCATCATTCTTGGGGGGTTCCTGTAATTTTTACCATCATCCAATTCTGGGATGGAACATTTCCGCGAAGTCTATCTGAATCTATCTGCCCAATGATCTATCTAGATAGCTATCTATTTACCTTGCTATCCAGTTTAAACTAATGTGATTCAAACTATCCATCATTATCCATCTATCTCTCTTTACTTGGCTTTTGATGCACTATGATGCACTTATATCATCTTGTGGCTGTACTATCTTACATCATACACAGACTGTGGCAATTGATGCACAACTCTGTGACGGTGCTTTTTGGACGTCAAAACATTTTCCAAAACAGAACGCTCCCCAAAACTCCGATCCATTGGCATCTTACAAAATGAAGCATCAATTGGATTCAATTGGAGGGTCAAGTGATGAGTCATGAAAAATCTTCTCAGATCTTTCACCAGGTCGGATCACCAGGCCCTTGGCACATCGATGCTGTTGACCGCATGGCCATATTTCCTGGTCGAGTTCGTTGCCCCAACAGCCCAAAACCGGTGGTTTGTAGAGCACTGTGTTTGAACAAAAGGCACTCCATGGATAGTGGAACACCTGACTAATAGAAATGCTGTAGTTTTGGTGCGGTTCTACCATGTGCTCCAAGGCTGAAAATACCCAAAATATCACAAGATCCTATATGGTTTACAGATAGCCATGATATCTACCCCATAAAACCTGCCATCTGATTGGGTAGAGGCGGACCCAGCTATTCTGCTGACTGACCCACATCTCAAAAGCTCTGTTTCCACGTCTCAGATACTCCGCCCTGCCTGCCATAGCAGTGGAGCATGTTGTAGGTCCGGAGGTCCCACACCTATGGTCCGATGGAAGGAGTTCCCCTCTGAAAACCGAATCAAGCAACAAAAAAAGCCAACCACCAACCCTGAAAACCCAGCATGTGTTTAATAAATCAATAGATGTATATATATATATATATAATATATATATATATATTATATTTCGTATATATTATATATATGGCGATTTGATTCATCTCCATCTCTGTTTCAGTGGCCTTCCAAAACAGTCGGACACCGCCCTCGCCCGCCCTCGGGCGCCTTCCATTTGGCCTCCGCTCCGGCGGTGACCTCGGGGGGACCCCAATGGATTGTTCGATCACCAGATGTTCAAAAAAGGCTTGGTTTTTAAGGTCTTTCTGATCATCTAAAACCAAAAAACAACAGAAAATCAGATCCTACTGATTTTCTTTGAACAAAAGTGTTTGTTAAATCTGGTTTTAGAGTCTGATTATATTCTGATTATGTAAATACTACCTGTGATTCCTCATCATGGTGGTCGAATCACAGGCAGTTCACATCGCTGTCAGCCCCTGGGTCGCCCTGCCATGTAGTTCCCATGCACTGCCAAAGCTGTCACCTGACAAACGCCGGTGTCGCGCCAACTCGCGGATTTTGCTGCCTGAAAGTGATGGGAAATGGCCATAACCTAGCCAGGTGAATGAGGAAAATATGGGAAAATGATGATGAATTCAGTGGATGGAATGGGGTACCCTATTTTCTGACAAAAGACCACATTGAAGTGAGAAGTGACACCCCAGAAATGCAATGGGATGGTTCAATTTGTCCAGCAACAGCCCCAGCCTGGGAGTTGTGACATGAGATCTTCACCACCGGCTGTTTCACACTCCTCAGACTGGGATCTCCCAGGATGTGCCAGGGGCAATCGCTGGTATCTCGTTTCATGGCTATTCAGCATGCCCCAAAAAATGCCATTCAAGTTCTGGAATATGATGGTTAACCATTGGAATTTGGGGCGGTATAATCCCGGTTTTTGTGAAAAAAGAAGACAAAACGAAGAAAGTTGCGGAAGTATGTGCATCTACATGTGCTTATGTCTGTGGTACATCTTTTCAACAGTTGTACGTAGGTGTTGGACCATTTGAGTGTCCCAGGCCTGGTCGAACATCTGCCCATCGCGATACTAACTCGCATCCGGCTAGGGATCTGGGCTATGTTCATAGGACATGATATCAAAATCATGAAAAACTCAGTGGGCTGATTCTTTACCCCTTTTTTACATGTTTTTCTTCCGTGTGAAAAACTCAGTGGGCTGATAATTGATGGCAAGGAAATCCTGCAATGTGCCGAAGTCCAGGCGGAATTTCCTGGGTTCGCCCCACGGGGTCCAAAGGGTGACCAAGCCCTGGCGGAAGCAGAGGTCAGCAGAGCTCTGAGCTGATAAACCTGGTCTGTATACATATATACACATAATACACATATATACATGTATATATATATATATACACACATATATATATATATATCTATACATCTTATTTTGATCAACATTGATATCATTGATATCCATTGTTTGATGATCCTTTTTTTGTATGCTGCAAATAAAAATACCAGACTTCGGATGAAAAAAAACCGTCCGGTCTTGAATCTTGAATCTCGGATGCTGAGTTCGCCAGTTCGCTGTGCTCCGGGTGCCTGGTTGTGACCCAGGTGCATCACCGCATTTTTAGGGTTTTGCCGCATGCACCTTGGAAGAGAGTTTGGAGGATGGCCGGCTGCTTTTTGATGGCTGCTCTCAGGTGAATCTACCTGTGAACCTGAAGATTTTCCGGATCAGAAGGAGTGAAATGCTTGGCATTTCAGCGAGGAAGTTGGGAAATTCCCTAAACCCTTGGAGTCACATCACAGCATGAAAAATGGCGAACGTCAGAGTCACCAGCCAAGACACCTTGCCAATATGGGTCGACTACGGGGAACCCAAGAGCATTATATATTTTGAATTATTTTGATAGACTCGCCTAGGGATTTCGAAATCTTGAGTGAACATTGACCCGATTTTTGGAAAGTCTGCACTTCTGCTGCTAAAATCCATATTCTTGCTGCTTGAATCTCCACTCACGCGGGTTTTTAATACCGATCTTTGTTGGTTGCTGCGGTTGAAATCAGCATGTGCGTTGCTAAAATCGCCATGGTTCATACTTAGGTATAGGTTAGTCTGAAAATAGGCAACCACAATTTCCAATGGATTATCATCATTTTCCTTATTACAATGGCCGTTTGGGGATATCCCCTATTTTCAGACAAACCCATATGTTGGATTCCTATTCTTGATGGTGAAATCCCCTCCTTTCCTCCTTCGCTCCGAACATCCCCAGATCTTCACAACGTCAAGGTGCGTGGTGGCACCCAAATGCGTGCGATGCTCGGCCACCTAGCGGACAACCATCTGAAGACTGGCTATCTTCGATAGCCCGAAATGGGATTATATAATGGGAACCAAGCAGCAAAAATTGTGTTTTCTTTTTAAAAAATGCTGATTTAACCAACAAAAATGAGCTGTAACCACCAAAAATGATAGTGCTAAGTTGGGATTACCCAAGTTTAGTATAGGTATAGTTCCCTCCAGTTGATTAATGTAGATTATGAATGCCTCCAGCCATGTGTAGATCATTTTGGATGAAAACCATAGGTTTTCCAAGGAGCTCATCAGTTGAGATGGCTCAGTAACCACAATGACGAGTCAAACGGCCAAACTGATATAATTTCAGAAAATAAACAAAACATGTTTGTCAGGGTATATGGCGAGAAAGTGCTTCAATATATTTTCTTCCTCCGTGGCTCAAGTCGTCAGTTCTTCCTCAGACCTACAATTTACCAGGATGGCCTTGTATGACATATAGCTTTAAATTAGTGCGTGCTATTGTATAACATGTTATTCAATCGGTTGCCTGGGAACCGCAGCCTGTGTGCCATGGGTGATATCTCGCCAGCAGATCTCACCGCGTTCACCTGTGGAAAGCCGTGGTTGCTAGCGACTGGCGGGACCTACTCAACATATCCACGAAAAATCACCCCTTGGGACTTGGTCGTCCGAATTATATAGTGCTTAACCACCCATGAAAAGTGGGATATATCCCAAAACATCGCTGAGTCCCATTGTGGATATTGGCCACTTATCAACTGTTGATGATATGCACATCAACCAAAAAAAACACCATTTCCTCTGGCAATCAGTCACATGAGCCCTAAGAAAAATACCCTTTTCCCATCTCACCATATAAACTACTTGGTCGATAGCTTTCGCTACTATGGCTACAGTATGATAATCCCAAAGAAACGCAGGTAGGCTCATAATTCCCTATTTCATAACCCATCAGCCATCATTTAAATCAATCATATCCCCATAGTTTTGATGGTTAAAACCCCATAAAACCTGTATAATCAATGATTTTCCCATCAGCAAAATGCCCATTGAGTTCATGAATTCCTCCGAAAAATCTTGCCTGACGAGACCAAGAGAAAATGGTAGGGCAGGAAGTCCAACAAGGCCGGGAACCTGCCACGAGTTCGAAGGAAAGGCGTGGGTGCATCAACTCGGACCATCAGAAGTGGTTGGCTTTACCATCAAAAATGGTGATTCAACCATCAAAAAGTATCGTTTCCACATGCTTCTGTACCATCAAAAATGAGGATTGGTTCGTCCTTCATATGTCTATGTCTGAAACTAGATTAATGGTCCCTTTTTTTCAATGGATCAGAACCTCATTCTTCTGACGTACACATGGCACCTATGGAGACATATGGTGTATACCTCCATTTTTGGACAATGTCGGGTAGGGCTCAATTTCATTGCCTGGGTATGAAGTCCCATAGTCCGCGTGTTTTGCAGAAAAAACACTGAAAACACATGTGTTCCGTAGTCAAACATGGTGTTCTATGATATATACACACACGTACATAATTGTTTTTTATTTATAGATATGTGTACACACATACACATATGTATCCTTATGATTAATGCTACAACCCTGCCGTATTTCTGGGGGTTAGTATGTATGATATACATATATATATATATATTTAATATACTGTACACTATACACACACACTATATATATATATATATCCTGGGTTGGCCATGCCCAGATATCCCCAAGCTCCCAAGCCCTCGACACCTCTGCTGCTTGATACAGTGTAGCCTAGTTGGCAAAGATTTTGAAGTGTGTATAGCAAGTATTTTGATTCAGAAAAGGAACAAGTTACCTTTCCATTCTCATCGGATTTTTACTAACTTTATGTTGTTTTGGGGATTGCCAAATGTTGATCTGTTTTGGTCGTTTGATGTTTATTTCTTTGACGTATTTCACCAGCCTGAAATCCAAAAAAAAGTGCGTTTGTGTTTGTCGATACATACAGAGCCAAGCTCTAACACACCCATCTTTGTGCAGCAGTATCATGTACCCTCTGATTTTTCAATGTTATTTAACAGTTTGCTATGGAAAGCCACCATTTTTTGTAGGTAAATCATCTAGCGTGTTTGGTGACCGGTGGGAAGGGAAAAACATACGTACGGTTCCGTGTACATGTCGGCATACCCTCTGGTAAACTAACAGTTTGCTGTTGAAAATGGCCATTCATAGTTGATTTACCCATGAAAAATGGTGATTTTCCATACTTGTGTTAGTTTACCAGAGGGTATGGTTTATTGCGTTGGCATGCACATGTTTCTTTGCCGTTCACACTCACCACTTGTTGTCTCAAAGGGGTTCCGGCTCTTGCGAAGTGGCTGGATGGGACCTACATTCATCACCACCACCGCAACCACCACCATCATCATCACCAACATAACAATGGCAATACTAACACTGATAGTAATCAAGATATGTAATATATAGTAATAACATGTAATAAAATATAGTAGTAATAACACTAACATCCAAATCATCATGAAAGCAAATAACCCAACCAAAATTGTCGAGGTAGCGAAAATCGTATCCGATCAAAATCCAGTCCAAGTCAATGGGGGAGCAGCAGGCACCGAACTTTGGTGGCAGGTCATTTTGGCGGATGAAAGCAGCGATTCTTTGGGGAATGTCAAGAATTTTCACCCAGGTTGCGGCCAGTTCCATCTACACAAATGGTCTGAAATGAATTCAATCTCTTCAAAAGGGTATGGATCGAGGGTATGGATCGGGGGTATGGATCAGGGGGTATGGATCGCCTGTGGGTCAGGGGTATGGATCGGGACCTTACATTTTGAGCTGCAGCCATATATATATATATATACAGATTTCTTCCTGATTCAAGCTTTGTGGCTTACCAGTTTCGCGAAGAATCTCTTGGATCAACTGCCAATGGGAGCTTGAATTAGGACCATCCTGGGGCTCAAGCTCTGTACCTTGGTTGTCGTAGATGTAAGTATACTTCCTTGGGCAGCAGGATGCCTATGGTCCGACTGGGTCTGAAAATGGGGGATTCCCTCCCAATTCATCACAATTTTCATGGGGAAAATGATGAATAATAAGCTTTGGGGGGTACCCTGTCGGAGAAACATGGAGAAGCCTGGCCACTGGGTCACCTATTTCAGTGACAAGGGGCTGTCGCCCGGGGATGATCCAAACAGGGACACAAAGAACTACATGGCTTTGTCTGAAAACAAGGTCCCCCTTTCAATTTTGTGACTTGTTTCTTTCAATTTTGACCTTTCAATTGTTTGCCATATGAAACCTTTTCCGTTGTCGTAGCTTGGAATTTGGATTTTCATAGTGGCTTCACGTGGAAGTACTGCTCAAGAAGAGGTACCAATCGTCACCGACAAACTTGGCACTTTGTGCATGAAACCGGATACAACATTGTCTTTTCGTCCTAACACCTTCCCATCAGGGGGTCAGTCCCTTCGCATACACCCTTCTGACGAGGTGGTGCCCGCCAAATATCAATTGGTCTATAAACCCGAATAATTGTAGACATATATGTAATGTATGCCGCAACAGTTAAGCTTGTACAATCAGCCACAGACCAAACATTCTCCGCAACTTTTTGGAAGCAACGACTTCGAAGATGCACCGCATGCGGGGATCACAGAGCGGCGCGCAGCTCACGCGTCCCTGCCAGCAGCCCTCGGCAGGGTGGCCATGAGTTCCCCCATGGAATCCCCTGGTGTCCACATCAACAGTGGGTTGGGATTTTCATGCCCCTTGTCCTATCAAAGGGAACCCATCTTAATGGTGTTTTGGCATGCATTTTGTGGTGCCAAGTTGGAGCCATAGCCTAGAAAGTGGCCAGCTGGCTACTGGAAAATCATCCCAAGAAAAAGAGCACGAAAACCCCAAGTTAGGAGGACTGAATGACCCTGGCTACTCAGCCCTTAGCAGAGTGGAAAGGTGGCCCATATCCAGTGGTACTTACCCTCTGGTTATTTTCTATGGAAAATCACCATTTTCTGTAGATAAACCATCTATATATAAATGAGTCATTTTCCGCTGTGTAAAATGATCGGATGGCAAGCTACTTGAGATCAGGATCTGCAAATGATCCACAAAGCATCTCTCTGTACCATATACACTTCGACCTGGTCCAGCTGATTCTTAAGCTCCATCTGCTCATTCAACAAAGCCATTGTTTCAATGGCCATGTTTAATATGTGAATCATCAAAAACATGGTAATTCCTTGTCCAATGTTTAACTAACGTAGCTATTGAAAATGGACCATTTATAGTTGATTTTCCCATTAAAAATTGTGATTTTCCATAGTTATGTTAGTTTACCAGAGGGTAAGTCATCTAGAGATTGGTAATTGTCCATGGTTATGTCAAATTTCCAGAGGGTATCTCCTGATGCTTGCAGGATGTCAGTGGCCACAGTCTTTGATACCGTGGAATCAGACGTGGAATTCAACTCGGGGGCCAAAAAAACTTCAACCAATCTTGGAGACCCTGCACCTTTTTTAGCTGCTTAGATATATACATATATATATATATATACAGATAGAGAGATAGATATAGATATAGATATCCGATATCCGATATCTCCCCATATTTGTGGCAAACGCAGTACTAAAGTATATCCCTATATCCCCAAACTTGGCCATTGATGTAACCCCATATTTATGTCATATATCCCCATGTTTAGTTGGTTCGTGCTAAAATAGCCATCCGATGCGTTTTCTTGGACGCAACAAGACTACCTGAATGGATTGCCACTCAACAAACCGTCGGATCTGCAGCACCCTGTCACTCACCAACCTTTCCTGTGAATGCCAAAGGATACAGAAAATCAAAAAGAAACTGGTTGGTGAATTCTTTGGAAATACCGGAACAATTCCAATACTAGAGCAGGGTTTATAGGGGGGATAACCCAGAAATGCCATTGCCATAACGACAAAAGCCCCATCGTAAAGCAGCTGTAAACCCCAACAACAAACCATCCCCAACATGATCATCAATGGATTGTAAAAATCATCCCCTACTGGTACAATCTTCCTGGAGTACATAGACTATTGCCAAAAACAACTCGCTGAATACTTTGGGGAAGTCCATGAATATGCTCTCTACTTCAGGATGATCACATATATATATATATGTATGTGCATGTGTATATATATATATATGTATATATATATATATATATCAATATACATACATATGTATATATGTATGTATAATAATATGTATATATATATATGTATAATATATATATATACATGTATTATGTATATATGTATACATATATACGCATCGCCACTCATAATTATCCCATGAAATCCCCATTCTTTGTGAATCCCCAAGTATTCCATGTTCGATCATCTTCTATCTACTTCAGGATCATTACAGCTGTACAGCGGTGAATTCCCGGTTTTTTTCGGGTGTCCTTTTCGGCCAAGTGACTGCTGCTGACGTGCCTGTTTTCTCATCCACTCCAGGTTAGTGCGATCGATCCAACCTGGTTCTAGGCTGCTTTAGCATGCCATTTGCCACCCACATTTCACTGAATCAACGAGAAAAATTAGGTGGTTGTAACCCCTCTGTTTCCAGCAACTAATGGGAAGTTGGGTCTACGGAATCCAAGAAGTTTTCAGAGGTTGGTTTCACAAACTTCCAGCGCCCCACACCTTGCACCATCTCTTCCGTGTAGGGATATGGCCTCAAAGGCCAAGAGCGGTGCAGCCTGGGAACCCTAGAAGGTCCATCTCACAGTTGATTTGTGTCAGGATGTTGCTTTCGGAAGCCACCATCTGTTCGGCAAAATCCAAGGAAAATCAGAGCTGTCCGGCAATGTGTTTCTCTGAAATCAACGGGAAGATCACTGGATGATCCTGCAAAGTTCAACGATTGGTCGGGGAGAAAGTGCAGCCCCAGTCCGATTTCTGTCGGGGTCATCACCCCATTTCAGCGGACAAGAAAAAGACAACGTGTCCATCACCCAAAAAAACAGTTCTGATATCTCAGGTTAGATCAGGTTAGATCATCTTAGATCAGCTGTTTCTCTGATGGTTACCCCACCCGTCATCCCCTTTAAAGGTCCACCTCTTAGGACCCCACGGCTCGGGTTTGCTATCGTCGATCATGCCATCCTTCTTCCATTGCCTGATGTATGCCTCGCGAAGGCACGATGAGTACAAAAAAGGATACCTGGGATAGATATTCAAGCTTGAACTCGAAACATACCCTATCATGTATGACTATGAGTGTATGTGTATAGATGTGTTTATGCAGATAGTTATTTATTTGTGTGTTTACCTATCGAATTATATATCTATTTAGTTGGCTAGTTGCTTAGCTAGGTAGTTGCTTAGCTAGGTAGTTGCTAGCTATTAAATGACTATATCAAAAACGCAAAAACGATATATACACAATTATTCATTCGTACGTTGCAAATGTATATTCTATGCGTATGTATATATATATTATACACATTGATTCCGTGCATATGTATATATATATATACATTAATAATGTGTATGTATTCATTTATGAATTGACATGTGTGTGTGTGTGTGATGTGAACATATATATATATATACATGTGACCTGACTTATGCCTCTTAAAATACATTGATTGTGCGTGTATATGGGTATATACATGTACTAGTATTAGTGTAAATATCCAAATAGTATATATCGACCCATTTCTATGGCAAAAGACGACTTCGCGCCTCCCATTCGGCTCGGCACTCCGCAATGTATTTGTTCGGCGGATGTCTGGCCCTCTGCTTGATATGCTTCAACCTCCGCGTGGTTTTCCCATGGTGTGAAGGATTTGGATGAAATCCAAGAATCAAGCGAAAAAGATCGTGAATTAGTCTGGTGTGAGTTCAAGTCCAGGATTCGTGGGGGTATCAAATTATACTGGGGGGATAACTGAATAACTATTATGGTTCTTCACCATTTACCAATTGAGATGATCCTCCACGTGGAAGTATCCCTTTTTTAACTCAGTGATAAATCATGACCATGCTTCCCCTGTCAAGTCTTACCATCATTTTATGTCATGTTCATGAAATAATCCTATCTTCGATGTTGGCTAAGGCCTAAGATTCCTGAAATGGGCACCAAACAAATGGGATTCATGAGATGCTTTAGTTTGATTTGGTCTAGAGCAGCTCCCAGGGTGAGCTGAAAGGTCTGCAATAAGCACTTTCCAACGGATCCTGGGGTCAAATTCAAATCCCTATTTCGACTAGTCCTAAACATGGGAGGAGAGAAGTTATGGCAATGTTCTAATGGGGAAAATGTGGTTTAAAACCATTGGATTCTGAAGGACTATTCCCAACATGTTTTGAACAAACAGTGACAAAGCCATGACTCCACCAGGACACCCAGCGATGGGTAAACTGCGAAGTATCACCACCAAAGTCAGCTTGTGATTGGACATCTACACGATAAGATATGCATCATTAATTATTTACATTCTGTGGCAGACTCCTTGGTTGACAGCCATGATTCATGGTGAAGAGAAGAGTTCTCAGTAAATTGCGAGACAATTCACTCAGAAATGGGACCTTTTACGGGAGCCATGTCAAGTGACCATAGTCAGTCACCCGAGTCCATCGCCCAAAAGGGGGAGACTCCGTGATGGGGGGGATTTCGTCTAGTCTCCATCTCCATTTTTTGGTCACGGAGATCCGTGCCATGAGATCTCAATGTTGGCCAGATCCTCATTTCATCTCATTTCCATTGGTGGAATCCCCATCGCTGATTAAATCCTCATGTTAGCTCCATAATTTTTTGTTCGTGGAATCCTAAGATTGGTTGGTCAAATCCGAACTTCTGCTGGTCAATTGCTGTTGAAAGCGAAATTCTTGTTGCAAGTTGCCCCAAGTTTGATGGTCTGGGTGGTTTCGGCCCCATCCAACAAAAAATGCTCGTCAATTTCAATCATCATGCCAGTTGTAGGGTTGAAAATAAAACATGTTTGAAAATGCCAAGAAGTGATTAAACTGGTTACCCTCTGGTAATGTGACGATGGAAAACAACCAGTTTTAATAGGTAAAACATCGAACAAAACTTGCATCTATACCATAGCAAACTGTTAGATTGACTACCGGAGGGTAAACCCCAATGTTTTTTTCCACCACAACATCTTTGTCAACCCAGCAACGCATTGTACACCGACATCTCTGCCGCCATCATCGGAATCCTTGGTCCAGCAGTTGCCATGTGAGGTCATTGCAAGCAGTGCTTCCGGCTGTCATTTTGCGGATCTTTGGGGTTTAAGGTCACTTTAGGTCTTTAGGGATTGTTCGAAATACGTTTGTTTATCTGTCGAAATCTTCACTCAGGTGTCTCTTTGCTTGAAACCTATATCACATGGCAAGAACATGACTGACCATGTATCCCATAAATTCCAACCTGAAACTGCCCCATCCCTCTTTTCCTCTCCTCCCCCAAACCCCTAACCCCCAAACTTCGCATGTGTGTAAACCATCATTTTTGCAGATTTCCAGTGGATTCACAAAAAAATTGGGCCAACTCTCCCAGCTGCACCAGGCGTCAGGTTGAACGCTGAGAACGTGGGCAGCATGTGAGTGGCGCTGGGAACATAGGCAGGTTTCTCCGGGGTGCTTTTCAGCTTCGGCAGGATGGGACGGATCACCTCGAAATCCTTGGGGTGCGGTGGGATGGGGTACAAATAGATCTGTAAATATTCCGTATGTTTATTTGTATACATAAATATTTAGATATTAGTTATAGCTATAAAGTATTAGTATGTTCACAGTATGTCCTAGCTCTGCAAATGTCTACAAGTGTGGACTCTGATGTTGTTTGCCAGTCAGTGGAACTTGAAGAAAACTCAAAATATGCCGGGCAGGCACACCCCTCCAGCCCCTCAAGTCGCACTGACCTTTCACAGAAAAGGTCTTGCAGCCTATAACAAGGCGCTGTTCTGCTGCTCCCAACAGCCGTAGAAGGGGGAAAAACTGTGAACACAGAGAGGTAAAATGACGAATTTCCCCTGTGGGCTAGGGCAACCCTGCCTGTGCTTTTTCTAAATCTCAATTCCAAGCCATAATTGACACCAACCCCCTGCAAACCCAAGCATCATGCTGGATGTCGCTCAAATTCTTGCAACGCTACAAGTTTTTGTTCGTGAAGCGAACACCGCATAGTCATACAGAATCACTAAAACTCGAACAGTTTGCTACGGAAATCACCATCTCCAATAGGTAATTCATCGAACTAAATGGGCCATCTATCCCATAGCTATGTTAGTTTCCTGGAGGGCAATCACAAAAAACTCTGGTTCCCAATCGCCCCATTCAGAAAATGTTCTTGACTCGTCACCTCTTGGCTGCCTTGAGATACCCCAAAAAGATCGACAAGGAATTTAAGCCACTGTTTTGGAATCGGATTTTACATCTGTCTAAGCAACTTCAAGAGTCGGGCTTTGTTCGACCCAAACATGGTCACTGAATTTCGCCTCCAATGACTCGGGTTCCGAAGCCGAGGAACTGAGGGATAGTCCACGAACCATCGAATCGCCCGGGCCTCAAAGAGCAACACGAACCACCTTCATAGGAGAATCACAGCAACAAAGAGTAGAAAGTGTAGCTAGATTCAGTATCATCGCCAGCATCATCATCACCATCACCATCATCATCAAAAAATAACCATGAACAACAACCCTCATTAAATACTCTATCCATTGCTTGTTCGGTTGGAAAAAAAGGCTGTCTTTGCTCTTCACTAGGACACTAGCAAATCATCTTGTGGCTGAGCCAGCCGGAAAATGGACATCTAACGCAAACATATGCAGCAAAACAAGGGGATCTTGATGAGACTGGCAGATACAATTTATCTATATATTGGAAATTGAAGTTCATGTGACTTCTCATCTTCTTTTTCCAAAAACTTCCTGGGTGTTCAAAATCCCCACGCGTTTCACTGGTTTCATTGGCTTCCCATCCCCAGATTTCCCTAAAATCGCCCAGGGACCAGCTGAGCGAAAGGAGGGCCGGACGCAAAGCTGCCGAAATTCTGGGCTTCCACAAACATCCCTGGGGGTCTACAGGCGCTCAGGCGCTTGATCATCAAGCTAGACATTCAACAGCTAGTAAATGGAGGTTTCCATAGTCATGGGGGTATCCCCAAATCATCCAAATTAGACCAGTTTAGTATTGAAAGCCACGGTGACTTGGGGATTTCCTATTTCAGGAAATTCCCGAATGTTACAACACTCACCAGGAGTTCAAGTGCGGGAAAGAACGTGTTCAGAACTCATTTCTTGTAGTCTGGACTAGACATGTTAGGGGTGTGAGCAAGCCAAGGGGAATACAAGGCACACAATCTTCAAAATCTTCAAAAGGATTGAATTTTCTGTCCCTTGCAACATCTTGGTATGGCCAGTATTCACCCCACATTTTGCCTGGTCGAAGCCCTAGTTTCGTAGTGGATCTGTTCACCTTGCACTTCCATACAGCTGGTTTTCCCTATTCATTCCTTTGGCTATGGATCAAAGTTGGGTGAATTATAGCACCGCACAAGAAGATAGAAATGTAAAGTCGAAGTAACTGAGTGATACATGACATGTCTATCTATTTGGGGCAGTACCATTCTCATACCTTTAATATTAAACACCCGCCACAAACCATGGTTTGGTCAGGGATGAAATCACGTATTGGAACCGTACAATGGAGGCGTTGTTTCGTACCAGGGTGATGGGAATAGTAGCTTCCAAAGTCCTGTATACCCATCTAGCCATTCACTCTGGCTAATAGTCCCATTGTCAATTGTCAATATTCCAATGATTTGGGGCTTACAACATAATCCCTTCCCCCGTTCATATTAAACACCCCGAAACGAAACCACGGTTTAGTAGGGAAATAAAATCCATATAATTGGAACCCTTCAGGGGGGTGTTCAATATTAGGGGATGGGATTAATTGCATGCTCAAAATGACCTGCCCGTCTGCCCTGCCCCCGGGCCGTTGCAGCACACAGGGCGCAGGGGATCACCGTTGACCCAAAGGCCAACCAACTCCTGCAGGGAGTACCCCAAATCATCCAAGTGACGACCATTTCAGTATTGAAACCCATGATTTTTTGGGGGAATCCCCCGTTTTAGGAAACCCCATCGTGTTATTGGTTCATGTCCTCTTCACTACTATAGTGGCTATAGATGGCTATAGCATCTTTTTGATTAATCTATACTTCAGTTGCAGAAAAAGTTGCACAACTGACCTCAACAAGAACCACAAGCAGATAAACCTACGTTTTGCCACGGCGGGAAGCACATGGCAGCTACCAACTAGACATGCCCCGCTTACCAAGGATGCAACCCAAGAACAATAATGAGCAACCAGCTCGATCCGAATGATGATCAAATATCGATATCCTAATACTATGATTGGTGTAACTCCAGAATAATTGTGGATAATTAATGATCTGTAAAACCAAATGATGGGTAACTGTCCATAT
This sequence comes from Symbiodinium sp. clade C Y103, assembly GCA_003297045.1. Classification (NCBI taxonomy): domain Eukaryota; class Dinophyceae; order Suessiales; family Symbiodiniaceae; genus Cladocopium; species Cladocopium sp. clade C. The sequence continues at coordinate 227,861 of BGPT01000718.1, forward strand.
TATTCAGATCCTTGGGTACTAAAATTCACCCAGGGCAATGTCCTACAATGTCTTGATGTGGGTTGGTTTCTTGCATCCACAATTATCCACGACGATCCAATAACCGATCACTTTGAAGTTGCATAGTGTGTCAAACCCAATAATATGGAAAGCAAATGTAAACTCGAATGATTATGTAAGTTGGTTTGTCATTGGATTTACCATGGATTTGTCATATCCGTCTGCTGTTTTCTTATCAGAAATGCTTGGCATAAAGATCACCCAAAATTGGAGCTGCGTCATCATTGGTTCACCACAACCCTGTCGGCCCTACTGGATCTGCAAACATTTCGGGCCCTGTGTGTGGAGGGACGATTGGAGAGGGATACAACTGATACAAACACAGGAATATACCGCCTGGATCGTTAAGTGGTTTCACGAGTAGAATAACCAGGATTTTTGATTGATGGATATGTCTAGATGTCCAGATGGATATGATAGGATAACCAGAAAAGAATGTTAACTAAGGATATATCTATAGCTAGGTGATGTTCGTGAGATTATCGGACAATGATTATCGGCTAAGTTGTAACTGGGGGGGGGGTCAATTCCTGAAACACTGATGATGAAGCGTGAAGAAAGCAAGAGACTTGTGCATGGCAGCCACAAAAGGCACAGAGATGCACCAGGAACTGTAGTGGCAACATCCTCAACTCAATGCGGTAGCCAGGTTATGTCAACCCCAGATGAATCAACCATGGTTTCTTAATTAGGGGGTCGTTCCCAATTTCCCAAATTCCATGAGAATCTGATACTTCAATGGTACCCCCCCGTTTTTCAACCGCCGTTTGATCCTTCAGGCCCAGCATTTTGTCAATCTGCGGATCTGGGACCACACCCACCTCGTTGAGCCAAGGTGAAGCTCTTTGTGACAAGGTGAACGTTTGGGATGAGGGATGTTACTAGATCTTGCTATACATGGACTGAAATCAACAACCTATATATATATATATATAATTATAATATATGTGTATATATATATATACGTAGGCCTCACCTTGTACCCTCGATGGTGGTATCGATTACCAATGTGGAGATCCCTCCGGTGTTCTGAGGCTCTGAGGTCAAAACCGCCTTGAGAATCACTTGGCACTTGATCTTCTTGCCCTTCTTGGTCTGTGCACCTCAGTGTTTTTTTCAGTGGGCAACTTGGAAAAGTGGTCTGGGCTTTCAAAACTTTAGGAGATTTTAGGAGCCCCAGAGGCAAAGATGGCCCCAAGTTCAAGCGAAGCTCGTTTCGGCAGGTTCGCGTTCAGTTGTGCGTTTGAAACGTGCAACATCCATGTTACAATGCTCCTTTCACATTGATCTGGACAACAAAATGTCAATATTTTTTGCCATGTTTGTAAGTTTCCTCTTGATATTCACCATATTTCCACTATGCGTGAGGTTTGGTGGGCAATCTTCACTCTTTTTCAGTACCCAAAAGAAAATGGCCCCTTTCAGCAACCCCAACACGTCAAGCCCCGCCGAGCATCAGCCGTTGGTCAAGCGCTTGATTTCATCCACCATCACTTCCATCAGGCCATAGTATCCCGCCAAGAAATACACATCGGTGACCTGGGTTTAGGGGTATAAAGTGCCCCATTTCTTCAGGCTTCCAACGTAGAAACTGCGGCATTAGGATGGTTAAAAGAAACATGAATGGCATCCTGCATGCATGTCTTCTCTTAAATCAACTTCATGAGGCAAATACAGTTGAATAAAGCTTGACATCCCAATTCATCTCCGTGTTCAATTTAGTAAAGTCATATTCCAAACTTCCACTTTTTTCTGGAGCTTCACCATGGTCTTTTGGAGCAGGTGATCCTCAAAAACCCTGGGACCCATCAGAACGGGCTACAGCTCCCAGATGGTGCCCGCTTCGCATTGGGGTTCCTTCATTACCCATCCAAAGGAGGATCCAAGGTTGGTACCCTCTGGTAAACTAACATAGCTATGGAAAATCACCATTTTTAATGGGAAAATCCACTATAAATCAGCATTTTCAATGGCTTTTTGTATGTTCACCAGAGGGTACCCGAATCCGGGCGGTTTCGAGTTCCTCCGATCTTTTTTCAAATCTTCTTCGCCGTTTTTTGCGCGCAAGGTTCCGGCCAAGCGGCTCCGAAGGCCGTTTTCTGGGAGATATGAGCAAAAGTTCGCTTCCTCGTTTGAAGCACACAGGCGACATCCAGACATATCGTGACATGTCATGGCATGGCATGGGTGGATTGAAGCTTCAAAAATGGCTTCAAAATTGGGATTGAACCAGCTTTCCATGGGCTTCAACCACTGGATCATGTTGACAATGGATATTGTTCGGTGTGTCCAGACAAGGGATCCCCCAATTTATGGCAATGTTCATGAGAAAAACTGATGAGAAACCAAGGCCCCGCACTGGAAAGCCCTCTGGCAGGTGGCTTCTGTGGTCCATTCCCAGCTGAAGGGTCAAATTGGATCTAGTCCATGGCCCATGTAAAATTCCAAAAGCTTATCATCATTGGTGATGTTACATTGTTTGACTATACCTTGGTAGAATCGTATGTTTCGTATCTGCAGATATAGGTACATATGATATATTAGTATGTATACGCCAGTTCATGGGTGATATTCGTTTTGTTGACCGCATCCCCAAACATGAGAGTGTCCTAATGATTTTCCAAGTTCATGGCGTCTTTGTTTGGACTTCCAAGTGGCCAGGGATAAACCCATCCCTCAGGGGTCCCTCAAAACATTCACCACTTCAGAGAAGTTTCTCATCAGTCTTCACCTGCAGAAATGGTCACAGAAATCATACCTGTTGTGGGAAAGTGAAGAACACCTTCCTGTTTTTGCAAATGGAGTTCTGGCTCAAATTCAAGGTTTCAATCGGAGGATACGATTTTTCACGATGTCAGAGGTTTCGGCAGAACCAAAAAACACTGAGGTAAAAACACTGAGGTAAAAACCAGAATTTCCGGTGAAAAAACCGGTGATCTCATCAATCGCGCTGAGCCCACCACGCTGTGGGCCGACCAGCAATCAAAGCCTGGCGAGCCGGGCATCAGATGGGAGAAATGTGGCCCCTGGTCATCCATACCTTGGGAATCCAAACAAAATGGGTTTATTTATGTACTGTATATGTTTTATATATATATATATATATTTACATGAATCCCTATGGATTGATGACCATCCGCCAGTTAATATGGGTTCATCTAATCATCTTTTGACTATGGCACATTCAGTCCACAAAAAAATAAGGATTCAACCCTAGTTAAACCACCCAAATGGGATCAGATTTGACCCAAATTTCACTTTCAGCCTCAAACGTAGATGAGTTTGAGGGTTCCATTGCATGTCTTCAATAGCATGGGGGGGGTGTGGCTGTGCCACATTTGTTAGCAATAGAGAGAATTAGACAAGAGTTTTCCATGATTCACTGCCTCCCTTCGGTATGGTTCACAGCCACCTCACAATCCCAACTCAAAAATGTTCCGGTGGGCTGTGTACAGAAAATCGTTATCAAATAGTGTTCTAAATATACCCCACCATTCTATGATTTTTGTTTACTAACTTCTGAGGTGTGCTATCATATCATTGTGTATACAGTGTCGCATTACTATTAGAATGTGTTCATTATGATGGTATTGTCATATTGTCTATAATTGTGTATTTGTATGATTCTTGTAGATGAATCGATTTTTCACCATCTTATGGAACCCAACGTACCCTCTGGTAAACATACAAAAAGCTATTGAAAATGGCCATAGAAATTTCGTGGATTTTCCCATTAATACTGGTGATTTTCCATAGTTATGTAAACGTTTATCAGAGGGTAACATCCACTGTTTCAGTGGTCAACCCTCCATGAGCTCGCGCCTACGAGGTCATACATCTTCTGCATGCCCTGCACAGAATCTGACATCAGGAAATGGGGGTATCCCTATTAAGCTGGATGGTTCATTTCAGGGAAAATCCCAAAAATGGATGATCACTGGGGGTACCCCTATGGATTGGAAACCTCAAGAAATGGGTTCCTCTTCATGAGGATCGAAACTTCGTCGAATCAGTCGTAAATCTGACAAATTCATAACTGCGTACTGGGCCCAAAAAGCTGACATTGAAATTTCTTCAGTGCGTGTGTTTCTCACGAAAAGTTCCCCGCGAGTTTTCCAGCATCAAACCCTTAGCACCAAACCACCAAACCTCCAGCAGGATGGTGCCGGGCACCGGCATTTCCAAGTAGCCCACCAACCAGGACATCACCCGCATGCCACACAAGTTGCCTCAAGGCCCGGCTGGGGGCGGGGACATCAGACAATGATACTGTGGATGGCAGAAATCCTGCACCACCTTTGATGGTTGAAACCCTAGAAATAATGGGATAAACCACCTATCAAGTGATGCAGGATTTCTTCCATCCACCGTATGTCTTAGTATATGTTCATTGCTTAACGGCAAGCCCATTTCATCCAGAAAGGCTATATGATGATGACCTTCCTTCGATGTCTTGACATGGCTGTTTCAAAGACCAAGATCTTCCTTTGCTTGCATGTTGACCTGGCCGAATTCAGTGTATCGATATGTATCGATGATAATGGTTCCAAATATTGGATGATGCATTCTGACATACTAGCTGGATAGACCTTGAGCGGAACCATTCGGCCTGAAATAACATGTTTCTGTCTCACCACAAGAAACCAACCAAACCTCGAGAAAACCCGTAAAAAACACACACATGTTAAAGAGGTCTTATGGGCAGGCGGGTCTGGAACAGAGTCTCAGAACATTTTTTTTTGTGTGTGTTTCATTGGTCTTTTGTTGTTGTTTTTTGTCTTGATGGTCTTTAGCATTTCTTTTTATTGCTCCTTTGGTTGTTACGCGTGTTTTCACGATTCTTCATATTGCTATGGAAGAGTGGGAAAGAAAGTCTCGAATCCAAACCTCCCTATGCAAAAACCTGGCCCCCGTGAACGCCCCGAAAATGAAACCAGCTTCATACCCCATGATCGTGATTTGGCTCATGTAGAATATTCATGGCAAGGACCCTGCGCCGACATAAACCTTATAACGTTAGTCTCCTGAGCTGGTAATGAGCTACACCCAATAATTCACCCCCAGTTGGGGTATGATTTGTGCCACCGATGTCTAGTCTCATTGGGGATGGTTTACGTCCGCACAGAATGGAGCCAGTGAGCAGCGCAAGGAGCCACAGCTTGATCATCGGCCCACACATGGTCGGAAATTTAGAAACCCCAAAATCCCTGGTCAACGGTCATCATTTCCGGATGAAGATAGCCACTTGGGGATACTTGGGGTGTATGTATACGTTACTATACAATACACCCCACATGTTTGGGCAAACACATATGATATGGTCGCCTGTGACTGAAGTTGCACAAATGTCCCCTTTGAATTGGTGCCAAGCGACGCTTTCGGCACATCACCACCACTTTTTTGCAGCGATGCTCACACAGCGTACGCACCTCAATCATTAAACTTCAGCAAATATGTTAAGCATGCAGTTTGTGGAGACGATGTTTGTGGAATTGATCTTCAATTTCAATACCTTCAAGTGGGAACTTGCGTATGTACCTTCCACAAAAAATGGCAATCTGAATCATCTTAAGGATAAAGACTCCAAAAAATCACCCGAAATTCTCTATATCTGCATCTCCCCAAGCTTCAGGGCTTCGCCAGACTCCCAGCCCCACAGCTCCCAGATCTGCGAACAGGAGACGTTTTCAATGGTGAAGGCACCATGGCCGTAGAGGATGCAGACTTTTCCTTCAGCTTCTCGATAATCCACCTGCCGCATGCCGATTTTTGTCGGGAATTTTCTACCAAAAATATGGAGAGATGTTCTGGCCAGAAACCATGGAACATGTATCAAAATATAAGATAAACCACCTGGATATATGAAACATACTGGACTTTTTGTTTCGATCGACATCTGGTGATTTTTGGAAAACCCATGGAAATTATAAGATTAAAAACCACCTGGCGCAATGCCAAAATGAAAACTCACCATTGAGAAAACACCAAAAATTAAGTATAAATTAACCCGATAGGATGGAAAATGTGAGATCATCCACCTGGCGTATTGTTTCAATGGGGGATTTTTAGACTGCTGTGGTTTCCCCTATAAAGCAATCGTCACCACCCCGAGTCTGACTCACCAGGGATTGAAAAGATGGGCTATCCGTCGACACTGCGAAGTCACCGACAGAGGGCTGTTCCAGCCCCTTCTTTGTTTGAAATTGGCTCAAAATTATGAGGCAAAAACAAGGGCTTGTCCAGAAATAGTCAAAGTTCCAAAATCTCAGAGTTTACAAAATCCTGTGCGTCATCTGTAAAAAAGATTGCAATTTGGGGATAGACCACTACCCCTGGACAGCTAATTCAGTCAAAACCTATGTGAGCATTTTGGATGAATTCAAAATCCAATGACTACTACTGAAATATATTGAATAAATATATTGAATAAATATATTGAATAAATATATTGAATACATATATTGAATAAATATATTGAATAAATATGTAATAAATATATTGAATAAATATATTGAATATGGTTCATTCTGGTCTTAACCAATGATGCTACCACAATGAATCTACTTGGTGCTTTCAACTGCCCCTCACCACGGCCGGGCACCTTGGAAAATGAGGCATAGGCGATGTAGCCCCCAAAGTCTTCCTCCCCCGGCCACTCGATCCTGACTTTGACAAAATCTCTGGGAAAATCTCTGGGGAGACTTTCGGAAGCGTCGGAAAAAGTTGGGGATTCAATACCATCAAAACCTTTAAACAAGCATGAAAACATGAACCTTAATATACAGGTTTTGCAATTGCCCATCAAAACCGTCAAAAATTGGGAGTTCACCATCAAACTCTGCTTTTTGTCATGGTTTGAAAATTCCCAGCAATCAGTTGTTGCCTTTTTAGCAGCAAGCCGAAGAAAACCAGCCAGGTTCGGATTCTAGAAAATCCTTGGGGACCAATCCCCATCTTGAGACTAGCACACCAATCTGGGCAGTCTTTCTTACCATCTGTAAATCTATCACTGGCAATAGAGAATGCTCCTGAGCAACAAAGGGATTTCTGACCAACGAACGCAGCATAATTAGATGACCAACAACAAATTGGAATCTCACCTGCAAACTTGGCTTGTTGTAGATTTAGATTTACATGTATCTATCTGGCCTGCATCCCACTGGTCTGTCTAGTATAGCATAAGTATGCACGGTATCCCCATCTTCTTTTGGTTCCTATGTTCGCAATAAGGGCGTGCCCTGGGGGTATGAAGCGATTCCCCTGGCCTTTAATTTAGCAATGTGGCAAACCTAATAATGAACCTAATAAACCTATATAACTTTTGGGGATGTGGTTGACCACCTGTAATAATGGTGATTTTGGGGATGGTTTATGGCATTGGGGTTCCCACATCTGCAAAAATCATGAAACATCTTGGGTTGATTATTGGGTTTAGGGCATTCGCTTTCCCACATTATCTATTCGGTTTCCCCGCTTGTTTTCCATGATTTGTTCGATACTTTCCCATGATTTTCCCATGATGTTTCCATATTTTCCCATGGCACTTCCACACTTTCTCCTGATTTTCCCATGATGTTTCGATATTTCCCATTCAAACCGTTAAGCGTCCAAGTCTTCCCATGATTTTCCCCATGGTTCCCGTGGCCCAGCCGTGGCCCAAGGCTCTCGCGGTGGTTGCACAAGTTGCCTGGCCAGGCCAGGACGGCAGACGCCACGAGGAGCTCCTTAGAATTTTTTCGCAAAAAGTGGTGGTTTCACCATCAGAGATGGTGATTGGATTGGTTTAAGGGAAAATTTAGACCGGAAACCCTTGGGATTTTCCCGTGAAATTGATTGGGGGTTCCGGTTTCAATTTTCCCATTCACCAGTGAAACATGGTGATTGGACCAAGAAATGGCGATTGAATCATCAAAAATGAGGACTTAACATGACTCAACCATTAAGAATGCGGACTGAAGCATCAAACATTGGGACTCGACCATCAAAAATATTGTGATTCGGCAGAAAGTTGGGGTCAAATCTGACGAAAAGGTGTGGATTTAACCAATAGAACTGGTTGCAACAGAAATCGGCGCTTCACTGACAATTTGGAGGATTTACAGCACGGTAACCCCCAAGTTTTTAGTCGTTTACCTTTGACTTTTTTGAATCGGAGTTCACTTTCCCGCATCCTTTTGGGGGGTGATAGCAAGCAATGGAAATTGGGTGTTCACTGACAAGATGTAGGTGTAAGTTCTTTTGCAACAAAAATCGGGGTAGTCTACTAAGAAAAATGGTGGTGCTGAACAAAAGTAATCAAACGTCCAAATCTTCGCAAAGCCAGCAATAATGGGGATCAATTTAAAAAAAAGAAAAGCAGGTACAAATCCAACAAAAAAAGGATTATGAAACTTAATTCACATTTTCCAAGAAACAGAGGGGGGGTTGTCTCCAAATGCGGTGCGTATCCCCAGGAGGGATGGAGACAAATCGGGAGATCGGGGCCAAAGTGATGGCGGCCGACCCGGGAATCACAACAACATCATCTTGGTTGGGCTTTCGGGGCAACCCAGATCCATATTTCTTGTGGGAAATGTCCCGCCAAACGAACATACCAGAGGCTAAGGCTCAGATTCGCCATCCCCTTGGCTCGGCGACGTATACACTGCGTAGCCTCGGTGAAACACCATAGTTGTAGGGCGAGGGTGTTCCGTCCTGGGGGTTATATATTGGCTTATTAAGATAGAGATACATAGGTATACCCCAACTGCACCCCCAAGTAGAGGGAACCACCATGAAATTGGTGAATTGACCAGTCAATTTTTGGGATAAAAGAGTAAGAGTTGTAGGAGTTAATATGGTTTATGGGATCGTAAGCTGACTACGAAGCGTGGACTTTCGAAGCAGGGTTATTATCCAGTTTTGAGCTGGAGGTGCACCATTTTGCAAGTGACTAATGAGCCAGGTCAAGAACCGGGGTATATATCCCACCAATCTTCATCTGATTTCTATGTCTGTCGAACAAAGATACCAACCATGTTGCGTCAGCAACATATTTATGAGATTCCTGAGGTCGAGTTGGCCCCGTTGGATCATTCCTGACTCTGCACGGCCCTGAGCCGCATCAATTTCATTTGGAATACACCTGCATACATTGTTGTTGATTTCTAAATAGGATACCCCCCCTTTGGTTGATTATCATGTTCGCGCCCAAAAATCACCGTTCCAAAAACTTTTGGGACAATCTCCATGTCATTCCATGTCATCCTGTATCCACTATTCATTGAAAACCCCTATTTTCTATGATTCAATCCCCATCAAATGGCTATAGTTAATACATGTTAATACCACCTCCCCAGCTGGCAGACCGATGTTGCCATGTCAGGGGGTCATGTTTTCTCAAAGAGCAATCACTCAGAGTCAATAAGTTTCATCATTTCATTCACGAAGATCACGCCTGGGTGAGGCTTCCAAACTTCAGAGGATCTACAAAATCCCATGACATGGGTGCAGGATCTATGGAGATTCCACCACCAAACACACCAAAAAGCCATGCAATTTCTACCCCTATCCATCCCATCCCATAATGTTGTTTGGTTGAGAACGGAATCCCCGTAAAATTCTCAATTATGCCATGGTCCCCAAGTAAGCAGGGAGTACAATTAAGCCCCCATTTCATAACCAATCAAACAGCATTCATCAATTATATATGATATGAATCTATATATATATATAATTACATCCCCTTACATCGCTATATCTTTGGTGGTTGAAATTCAACCCATATTGAAAGCACTCGTTCATCCCGACCCGTATGTGTGCCCCTCGGTCATCCCATCATGAAATTTTCAGTATGACCTGACCCCCGAATTCATCGGTCAAACTATAGCAACCCAAAAAAAGGAAAGATAGACAGGTGACTTCCCATATAAAGTTTATTGTTTTATCTTTTTGGGGATTACTGTAATCCAGTTTCTTCACCATGAGAACTTCCTCACAGATGGCCATCCTTTAGAAATGGCTGCGAGGAGCCATCGCCATCGGGAAGTGGCCGAACTTTCTCCACGTTGGTGTTGAACTTGGTGACTGTGCCTCAGAGATGTCAAGGGGTCGTCTGGGACCCAGAAACATGGATAGAAAACTGGAGAGCCTGTAATTTGTACGAAAATACGCCCTATAATATGTATTTATATATATATATGATATATATATATATATGGTATATATATATATGATATATATATATATATGTATAAACTGTAAGATCCTCCAAATATGTAGCCATATGTAGCCATCTTATTGGGGAACCTTTACAGACCTGGAGCCTCAATTTGCCCATTCCAGAAAGTCCGTCAAAGAAACTGTATCGAAGAAAGTCAAAGTACCATTTTAGCTGGTAGAATGACAACTTTCATGGGTAAATTGACCATAGATGGTAGATTTACCAAAGAAAGGGATGGCTCGATGATAGGGCACCAATTGACCCATGGCATTTTGGGTGACCTTTTGGGTACAAAGTTGACCTCCAGCCTGGAAGAGGCTGAACTTTGGACATCCCGGAACGGATCCCAGATGATGTGAAGGGCCCCACTAGCCCACCTTCTGTTTCGGCTATCAACATCGACCCACAAACACATGGGGAAATATCCAGAAACCTAACGGACCCCGGAAAGTACTGTTTCTGCCAAGGATTGGAACTATCTGGGGACTCTTGGTAAAACCAAGCGGTTCTTCAGTACGAAATATCCGGAACCCAGGTAAACCTGGCCCCGCTGAGGTCGCTGACCCAAGTTGTGCCGCCTGGTGGAGATTTTGGGATGCCAAGTTGCGGCAAGGGTAGTGTCCCTGGTCATTAGCTAAGTTGGTTTCTTTATGTAGGGTAACTGTTGGGTGGTGATTGCAGCTGGGTGATGAACCCAGGGCACCACCTTGGGGATGCGAAAGAAATGGGAAGTTCGGTCCCTTTTTGGGGACATCAGGCAACGAGACTGAAGCAACAACCGTGGAGATTTCAGCAGGAGTGATGATTCGCTCGTTTGTCCCCAAGCCAATGTCCAGCAAGTGTTCTCAAAAGTGTCCTTTTTCTGGCTCCCAAAAAAAAACAGCACATGAAAATCCCAGCCAAAACCAGCACCGGTTTTGCTCCAGTGACCCTCTGGTAAAGTGAAACTTAAGATAGGCCCTATGGATTAACGACCATCCCCCAGTTCATGGACCAATCTAATCCAATGTTTGACCCTGGCAAAGAGTTGTTCCTTTCGTTGGTGAAATATCCCAGTGGGTTAAATCCCGAAGTATCTATCCCTATTATTGGTTTCATATCCTGGGTTCGTGCTCAACCCCGAAGCTGATTTGAATCTTTGTTTCCTATTCATGTTGAGACCAAAAGATAGATTTTCCCAAACATAGGTCCAGTATCGCCATTGCAGTATATATTTTTGGTGATGTATACCCGTTGGTCGCTCCCCACAGGAAATCACAATTTCTTGAAGATGACGGCGTTCGAATACAACATCTCCACATACCATCTTTTGACCCTTGCTCATATGGAAAATCATTGTCTATCACACTATATATCGCTATTGTTGGTTACATATCCCTATGACAGTCTCTATTCTTACTGCTGCGAAACGTAGGGAATGGGGGTTGCTGGGATGATTATGAAAATGGTCATTATAGGTCAGCAACCCCCATTCCCTACGTTTCGCACCAGTAAGTATTGGAGGGCCCTACCATCTATATGGATAATTATTGTCTATCACATTAATTATATCACTATTGTACTATTGTTGGTTACATATCCCTATGACAGTCTCTATTGGAGGGCACATGAAGGCACCAGAAAAACAAAACAACACCTGGGCGCTCCGCACTTGGCGGCTTCTCGAAACATCTTCAGCAGCTGATCTCGGGTGGGCCATGTCCTGATACGTGGCGGAAAACGAAGGAATCCTGCCCCATCGGAAAAAAAAAAAACGTGGTAAAAAAAAAAAAAAATGGGGGTTAAGTTCAACATGATGTAAACATGAAAAATTGTGAAAAAATAGGTGTTAACCATAAAAAACAGGAATCAAACCAGCAAGAATGGTGAAAAATGGCGATTTGACCAGTATCTAAACATTGTAGTTGGGATATATAACCCAACTACATCCACTGCGTCTCTGAAAATGGGGATTCAGCCCCCATTTCATGCCAATTTGGAGAAAATGATGATGAATCAGTGGATTTGTAATCCCAAAATAGCAGCTTCAAGTGGGAAAATGATGATTCAGTCTATTTGCTATTACCCTATTTTCAAACCAACCTAGTTGGCACCTCAATTGATGAACCTTGCACTCCCCGAAGTGGATGCCACCAAGCCACTTGTAGGCGTCTCCTTCCACCTCACTAGTGGCAGGGACATCTGGAAGCATGTAGTCCACATGATAGTTGCCGCTCTCCGTCCTTAGGCGCTAGTACCGCACCAGTTCCAGGCAACCAAGGGCGTCCAAGGCCTTCCAAGGCAGATTTTACTTCGAAGTGTTCCAATTCACTTCTATGTTCAATTGTGCTAAATGGGGCCTCCCCTGATGATTGTGATTTGGGTAGCTGGGTCTAGAGTTCTGCTTTCCACTAGTCTGGCAATGGACAATGCTCCATCAAAGGGTGCTGCCCAACCAGGCCAAATGTGCCCCATTATCACCTCCCTGAAATCTGAAAGTTGCTCGAAACTGGGCTCTATTGGGGATATTACCCTCTGGTAAACTAACATAGCTATGGAAAATCACAATTTTGAATGGAAAAATCCATTATAAAATGGCCATTTCAATAGCTATGTTAGTTTGCCAGAGGGTAGCAGAGATTTCATGGGTATCCCATTGTCTCACGGATACTTCCAAAATGTTTGTCAAAAACCTGCCTTAATTGAGAACTGGGATATGTGTTTTCCTGGAATATTGGAGGTATGACAAACAAGGAATCGGGGTGTCATCAGCCAAAATGAACATATCACCCAAAACTCTGAAAGCAGATGCTCAGAAGCTTGGGCTCCATCCCACTGTTTAGATGTCTCAACAGTCATAACCCACCACCCAGTCATCCCAATTTGATCATCCAAATCATCCCAGTGATGGTTTTGTAGGACCGCAGCTCAGCGGCTGTAGCTTGGTGTACTTGTTGGACACCACCTGCAGCCACTGCTTGTCATGAAGAGTTCGGAATCATTTTTGCCATCCTGTTTGGAGGCTTGAATCGTCATGAAAAATCACCAACGTCTTGAATATCACAACGAACGGAAGGGTGTTTTCACGGATTCTCGGAGCTATTTTCGTCTTAATGACCCATATCATCCCATCCAAATGAAACCCTTGATCAGCTTCAGGCTCCTCGGGCAACCGCTTGTCGCGACACTGAGTTTGGCACCAGCCAAGAGTGGCCACCGAAAGTGGACAGCCGTTCCAGGCACAACACGTCCTGATCACCGCGACAACTTGCACCGTGCCATGGTCGTTCCATGGGATCCATGGGGGTCCCCTGTCATCCCACCAATGGTTTGATTCAAAAAAATGCTGTCGTCTGGTAGTCAAAGGCTTCAAATCTGGGGTGTTCAATGGTAAAATCGTCAAACTATTGCTGGTAAAATTTCCCGCTTGCCATGTTTGATAGCCAGAGGGTATACTACTCCCTATAGAAATTGATCGATGACCATCTCTCAAGATGGATATATGGGTAATAGATGCCGACTCTTGACCATTGGCACGTCTATTTCTCTATTTCATATTGACTGAGGGGGGCTTATGTCATAAGGCTTATGTAGTCAGTGTTAAAATGGAGATAGATGGGAAGAGTACTCCATGCTGTCTGTATTGCTGTCCTTTCAATGGATTGTTCCAAGGGAAATCTGGCAGGAAACACATCGTTTTTTTGGGGGTGCTTGCAATGTTTTTCCTCCGAAAAGGATTCGATTGGATGATCACCTTTGATGTCAAAATACCGATTGGTGACATTTCTTTCTTTGAAAGGGAAACCAACTTGACATGATGAGACACATCAGAAAGAATTGGATGTGCAGCACGGATTTCCAGCAACAAATCTGGACCAAACTCCACCAGAAATCCACCGTTTTTGTTGGAAGTCTGCACCATCTATCACTAGGGCCCTTCCTTGAAAAAAGCAACTCAATTTGAAAAACTCCGGAAAATCACTCAACCCGAGGGGTGGCACCTTGCGACCCGAGTTCATCAAACTGATCATGGTCTGCATGCCTCCTAGACCGGCACCAATCACCTGCATCAAGAGATCTCACAACAAGCCCAGGGGTCATTGAAGGATAATTCTCGTACAGATTTCTTTGCAGAAAAGCCTGGCGTTCAATGTTTTTGGATGTTTTTGGCATGAAATATCTTTGCTTTTTCCTACAAATTGTCCCTCGAATTGACCAAATAGAAGACTCCCAAGCCACTCAGAACTAGTTCCTGTATTCCTCTTGTTCCCTGAGTTCAGTTGATTATTGGGCTGCTTGGATCGCAGAAATTGCCTGCTGGAAAGCTGCCATGAGATGCTGAAAACTGTGGGATTTTCGTTGGATCCGACTGGCAGCGAATGTGGGTTCAACTGATGGATAGGCCACTCAGCCACTCAGCTAATCGTTGTTTCCCTTACCCCCCGATAAACTAATGCATACAATCACAGATCATATGTATCTCTATATATATATATACATACATATTATATATATATATGCTATATATATATATATGCTATATATATATGCTATATATATATATATATATATTATAGAATGATATATGTGGAAGACCTATATCAGAATTGCATCATTTCCCATGGAAACGTGTGCGACTTCCCCCCCATTTTCAGCATCCTGGGGATCCCAACGACGATGGGGTGCTCGTACTTCTGATACGGCCTCTGAAAGCCTCAGTAGCAATGCGAAGGCAACGGAGCTTCGAGACCAAACCTCTGAGGAATTGAGAGAGAAATGAGAATCGAATCGGATTGATTCAGTCCCACATGCCCAGAGGTTGAATCTGAAATCTAACAATCCACATGTCCGAATCGGGGCACACGTTGAATTCTGCGAAGCAGTGGATCTGCCCAAAAAGGCTGGAAAAGATTTTTTCAATCACCAGTTGACCAGTCGACTAGTTGAAGGATGTCGATTTCCTGAATCTCCAGAGATGTTGACAGTCAGTGTTTTAAAGGATTCTGAAGGACGGTCAGTGTCCTTGTTCAAGCCACCCGCATGATCCACATGGGGTCTTGACCAAACGTACAACCACTTGTAATATATAATCGGTTTCCAGACGCCGCGAGACAATCCCTCCAGGATTCCAGTGGGGCTTGCGTGTTACCATCCCCAGATGTGACGAGAAAGGACAGTTGCTCATGACGCCAAAAAAAAAAAGTTAAAGAAGAAAACAACCACAAAGTCACTGGATTGGTTGAAGGGAAAATCTACAGGAAACCATGGTTTTCCCCATCAAATATAGAGATTTCCTGTAAATTTTCCCTTAAACCAATCCAGTGACAAAGGCTGTACTGTATGCTACTGTTTTAGCCGCTACTCAATCACTTTATCTCCCAAAATCTGATGGAATGGTTGGGCTTTCCTCTCTCCACTTAGACCCCAGGTCAACCAGCACAAGAGGCTATAATCCCAGAGCATGACATAACCGCCGTTTAGGGCACAGCAGCTCCCGGTTTAAGCTCAATAAGCCTCCTTTTTTGTTGATTCCTATCCCCACGTTTGAGGCAGATGTTGTTCCCATCATCAACCATCATTCTTCTGGTTTCAACCTCCCATATTATACCGTAAAGCGTCACATTTCTGGTTGCACCCCCCATATTTGTTGATGAAATACTCTCATGCTTTGATGATCTTGATCCAAAAAAAAAGTGACCAGAATCTCAGAATCTCCATCGAAAACGATGACCCAAGAAATATACGGATTTGGCGGAAAATAAGGTACCCCTGGTTCATTATCATTTCCCTCATTCTTTATATAATGGCCATCTGGAGAACCCACCTCTTCAGAGACATTCGTTATATTGGTTTGGTCCATGATCCTCCGTATCCAGTGGCGAATGATTCTCATTTCTAGTGCTTAAATCAATATGAATCTAAACATGCTTTGATGTTCAAATCAGTGAAAGCGCCATGTTTGATGCTTAAGTCCCAATTTTCACATATTCTCGCCATGTTTCATGGCTATTTGCTCCGAATTTCCCCCATTTCTGTGGCCAACTGCGTCAGGTCCAAGGCGCTTTTCACCCCAACGGCCACCACCTTACTCGCGACCTCGTCCGACAAGCGTTGCTTCACAGGGAAGACGCCCACCTGGGCTGGTTTTTTGCAGATACTTAGTATATGGGGGGGTCTTAATGGGGGATCCCCAGTCGTCACCATAGGTTTCAAGACTAAGTCATGGTCTGATGACGACTTGGATGATGCAAAGGGGTACCCCCATGACTTGCGACACCTCCATATGATGGGTTTAAGCATCACACATGGTGAAAAAAGGGGACTTCACAAGCACCAAAACGTTGATTGAACCATCGGAGCCATAAAAAATATTGATTCAACCATCAATAACATTAAACATATTGATTTAACCAGCAAAATGGTGAAAATGTTGAATTTAACATAATTTCACCATCAAAAATGATGAAGTAATCGGGAATTCATCAAAAAGGATGAAACAAATGCGATTTAACCACCCAATTGTGGATTTGAAAACCAGGGAGGATAATTGTGTTCGGTCTGAACATGACCAACATGCTCGCAGGTCTAAACTTCAAACGCATGTAGCAAGCACATGCTTTTTCCAAAACTGATTCATATGCACTCAGCTGTCCTCACTTCGTTGGACTTTGCTGGCAGGGGAGGTCGCCCGAAGCTTTGTCAGAAAGCGAACTATCTTGGAATGGCCTTGTCGCGAAGCCAGATCCAAAGCGGTGGCTCCATGGAGGGTAACGCCACTATCAGCACCTGACTCAACCAAGAAGCGAGCAATATCAAGATGACCTTCTTCAGCCGCGAAGAGCAAAGGTGTGTAACCCTCATTTGTGACATGATCTTTCGCTGCACCAACCTGGACTAGCAGTTGGACGACGTCCAGATGGCCCTCTCGGGCAGCTGTGCACAAAGGAGTTTGACCATCGCTGGTGGCTTGATCCTTCTCTGCACCACCCTCTACTAGCAAGCGGACAATGTCAAGATGACCCTGATCAGCTGCAAAGTACAGGGGAGTTTGACCATAGTTGGTGGCTTGATTAATGGCTGCACCACTCTCTACTAGCAGCCGGACAGTGTCGATATTGTCTTCGTCTTTCGCTGCAAAGCACAATGGAGTTTGGCCATCTTCAGTGGCTTGATCCTTGTCTGCACCACCCTCTACTAGCAAGCGGACAATGTCCAGATGGCCAAATTCTGCTGCAAAGCACAAGGGAGTTTTGCCTTCGCAGGTGGCTTGATCCTTGGCTGCACCACTCTCTAATAGCAGGCGCACAATGTCAAGATGGCCTCTGCCAGCTGCAAACCATAAGGGTGTTGCACCGTAGATGTCTGCTTGATCCTTGGCTGCACCAGCCTCGACCAGAAAACGGACAATGTCCAAATGGCCCTGTTCAGCTGCGATCAACAAGGGTGTGAAACCTTTTTTGGTGGCGTGGTCTTTCGCAGCACCAGATCCAACTAGCAAGGTGACGATCTGCAGATGGCCTTTGCCGGCAGCAATGTACAAGGGTGTTGCACCCCTGTGGGTGGCTTGATCTGTAGCTGCACCGACCTCGACGAGAAGGCGAACAGTCTGCAGATGACCCTCTTGGGCTGCGGCGTACAAAGGTGTTGCACCATCGTTTGTGCCTTGATCTTTTGCCGCACCACTCTCTAGCAGCAGGCGGACAATGTCAAGATGGCCCCCTTGAGCTGCCATGAACAAGGCTGTACCATCGTCGGAGGTGTGATCTTTGGCTGCACCCAGCTCGAGTAAAAAGCGGACAATCTCCGGATGGCCCTCGAGAGCCGCAATCCCCAAGGGAGTTTGGCCATCTTCGGTGACTTGATCCTTGTCTGCACCAGCGTCTACTAGTAGGCGGAGGATCTCAAGGTGGCCCTCTTGGACTGCCATCAACAAGGCTGTTGCACCGTTGTTGCTGGCTTTATCTTTGATTGCACCACCCTCTACTAGCAAACGGACTATCTCAAGATGGCCCTTGCCAGCTGCGACGATCAAGGGTGTTGCACCATCGCTTGCTTCTTGATCTTTGAGCGCACCAGCTTCGACCAGTAGGCGGACAATGTCAACATGACCCAATTCAGCTGCCATCCACAAGGGTGTAAACCCGGAAAAATCAAGCGGGTCAATCTTTGCTTTTGCCTCGAGTAGCAGCAGTGCAGCTTCAAGATGTCCCACCTCCGCAACATGATGCAAGGGTGTCCGGCCTCTTTCGTCTGCCTCATCCGGGTTTTGAGGCTGTTGCAGACACTTTTCAAGTGCAACTATGTCGTTGTCTCTTGCGGCCGAAATCATCTTCTGCCTTTGTTCAGCGTCCGGTGGCCAAAATTCCAAGACCACCAGCTGGACCCTCTGCGGAGCTGGAGCTAGAACCTCGTCATTTGGAATCTCGTGGGAATCTTCCAGCAAGATTTTTTGGCGGAATATGGAGACGCCAACTTTGGGTGCCAAGGCTTGCTTCAATTCTTTGGCTGTTTTACCTTCAATTTCATCCAGGACGGTCAGCGTCTCGCCAGAGGCTAGGAAGGACACCTCCATTGCTGCCAGACCCGAAGAAGTGAAGTTCAGAAACACTGCACCTATCTTTTTGCAACATTCAATTAATGGGTGTAAGGGAAAATGGAAACTAGGTACTTTACCATCGAATTTGGATGTTTCCTGCAAATTTTATGTTCCCTTCGGGAACATGGTGTTTGGGCCTAAAGTCTGCTGTTCGTGCACAAAATGCACCATTTTCGTTTGCTTAGTGGCCCAACAGCCATATTTTTAGATAGACAACTGGGAAGGTTTTGACACAAAAACCTATCAACCAGCGCAGACACTGATTTGGAGGTTTCCTAAAATGGGGGTACCCCCAAATCATCCACTTTAATAGGATGTTCCATCATAAACCAGACATTTTGGGGATCCTCCATTTTAGAAAACCTCCATTTTGAAGTGATCACAGATTAAAGCTAAGCCCCAAACCTTCGAGACCAGCTGAATCTTCTCCGAATCGATCTTGGTGAAACTGCCTGACAAATCAAACCAGCTCACTGCCAGCCGCAGGAGCTATTGTCAGGTGAACAGAAGGGGGTTCTTCGAATTAAAACCCTGTCCCGATCGTCTTCTGGAATCCAAAAGGACGGGCCCAAAATCATAGCAGAGCCCCAAAAAAAGGAACTCGGATTGCATAGAGATCTGGGCTCCACAGATTCGAACACTTCGACCTATTTGCTGATTCAACGATCTGAAGTCTCGGCAATTCCTGGGTCAAGTTTCAGTCGGAGAAGCTGATCCTCAAGATCCCAACATTTCTTTGCCATTTTTTGAGGCGTACGGTCCATAGCTTTCATTGCCATTTATTTTGAATTAAGACAATAAAAGACCATGATCAAAGCGCATCAAACGATTAATATATCAAAGCCAATTATATATTCTATCATACGAGTATGTGGATGATTTCTACTCAACTCGTAGCAATTCAATCTATATCTAGTAAGCCATTCGGGATTATTGGGTTTGCCACATAAACAGCATAAACCCCGGCAACTGTATATATATATATAATATAAATATATACGTATAATCATCATAGATCCTAGTTTGACTATAGTTGGAATCACCACAAACTATGTAGGCAAGGGTTTATAAGCCCCGCAACTATAGATGTATCATATAACATATATCATATACCGTGGCTATCATATATCATCATGATGATTATTGTGATTACCATGTATCTGTCATGTACCTATCATGTACTTATCATAACCCCCCATGTGACTTTCCTGGGTTTATTTCCCGTCCACGAATTCTTCGCCAGTCAAAGAAGGCCAGGTCACTCACAATCTCACGGACTTCGGGTGTGCGGGTGCTGCCTTGGGACAAGCATTGGTTGTAGCCATAGGAGATTCATGGGGAAATGCCCGAACTAAATGGAGGGTTGATTGGGAAGATGATAGGAAAATATGAGGAAATCCTCTGGGAAAATCATGTGCAGATGGAGGATTCTGTGCGGGCTGATAGGATATATGATATAAATGGGACTAGGGGATTAGTTATATAATGGGAGTAGCCAATGGAATATGATGGGAGACAATGGGAGATCAATGGGATCGAATGGCATCAAGAAGGCATGGATTATGGCGATATGATCGGGTCCAGCTTTTACCCTAAACAGCCTGGATTTAAATCTTCAGTTCCTATAACTTGTTCTAAGTACCCCCCCCCCAAAGATCTAAGATGTGTCCAAATGAAATCTACTGTCTTCCAAGGAACCTGGATGCAATGTTGGATACCCCGAACAGGAGTTACTTTGGATGAAGAAATCCTGCACCAGCTGGTAGATGGTTTATCCCATTTTAATCCCATTTTAATCCCATGATTTACGGTGTTTCATAGTTATCCAATAGTTACCAACTGCTGCAGGATTTCCTCCATCCACAGTATCTCTGAAAAATCTTTGGGGGTTATTCTGATGGAAGATCCCATGGGAAATGGGATATCAATGGGATATCAATGGGATATCAATGGGAGATGATGGAAGATGATGGGATATAATGGGATATAGACACAACCATGTGATATTCATATGGGGTTGTCTGCAAATTGTTGGACAACCCGAAAACTCCAAAGTCTGAAACCTCATTTACCTGAGTGAAATATGACAATTTTCATGGTTTCCCCCATGTTTGGATAAAGCCAAATAGGGGGAATGCCCATCACCAGCTTGTGCTCAGAGGAGTTCATGGAGGCATGGGTCAAAACACCTCAAAAAATGGGGTGAGTATCACCAAGGTGGTGATTCTTGCAATGTGAACTACCCTCCAGCAAACATTCACATCGATATGGAAATTCCAGCATGTAGATCATGTCCAGGAAGAGCCATGGATTTACACAGCGAAAAACCAGGGTTGAATGACCTGTACCGAAATGTCAGGGACCCTGCCATGGTCAACATGAAGAGCTTCATATGGGACTATCACAAGAAGGAACATGGGATTAAACTGCTTGAGCCATGTCCATCTACTCAAAATGTCTTTGCCCCAATTGAAATCCGCTTCAATACTGCTTCTAAAATCTCTGGTAATTTCTTGGAGAAAAGCCGAAACGATGTAAGTTAAGTCTTGTATCCCCCAGTTTTTGTTGGAAGACCAATAGGAATTCGAGACTGTCTGATAATATCCCCTCTATCTCAATAGGTTTATCATAATTTTCTCCTTTGACACCGACCATTTTACTTTTCATGGTTAAAGCCATGTTTTTGATGGTCAAATTCGAATGGTTCACACTTGTTGATGGTTACATCAACACCTTTCACCACGGTTCACCATATGTTCTACCACGTTTCACCATTTTTCACCATGTTTGATGCCTAAAAACCGCCAAAGCGAAAAACACAGATCTCTCGTTCAGCAGCTCCAAGCCGAAGCACTCGAGGCTCCGATGGTGATGCACTCCGTCTCATCCTACGGGGAGATCTGAAGCAAAAAAGCCTTGGTTTAAGGGAAACAAAAATGACTGGAAACTGGTTACCAATAGTTTTAAGTAGTGGTTATAATAGAAGTCGATTTCCTTACATTCAGGTGTTATGTTATTGCTTTCAGGTGTCACATTGTCTGATTGATGTCATCCATGTTACAATACCCCTCTATGCAATGAG
>BGPT01000719.1:33941-57400 GCA_003297045.1 Symbiodinium sp. clade C Y103
AAAAAAAAAACAGGCGCAAGGTTAGAAAAAAGAGGTGAGCAAGGTTAGAAAAGAGAGGTAGCGAGGCAAGGTTAGAAAAAAGGGTTCCAAGGTAGAAAAAAAGAGGCAAGGTTGAAAAAAAATAACGCAAGGTTGAAAAAAAGGGGGGCCCNAGAGGTAGCGAGGCAAGGTTAGAAAAAAGGGTTCCAAGGTAGAAAAAAAGAGGCAAGGTTGAAAAAAAATAACGCAAGGTTGAAAAAAAGGGGGGCCCATAGATAATTACTCAACGATAACAAGATATGGACAATTACCATTTTAATAGGTATACATAGGTATACATGGGCCTATATTACACAGCTTAAATAACCGTCTCGGGTAGCAGCAAAAAGGGAATATTACTGGGGAGTGCGTCGCAGGAATCGTAAGTGGTTGATAAGGATATGATGCCGAATTACACCCAAGCCAGTTACGGGATACAGTATCTCCAGTTATAATATGGTAAACCCAATAATAAACCATCTCATTAACAACCAACCATTTGGAGGTCAGTTTGCATCATGCCATTGCTGGGGCCATACCCAATGTCATAAAATATCTCCAGTGTCGTAAGCCTCTATTGAATCTAATTGGGGATGGGTTATGGCCTTGGGTCTATGTACCACATCATCTGGCTGAATTGTAATTCTCCACAAGCCTGAGAATAGCTGTTATCATGCAGCCATTTGGGAATGATTTCCCTCAAAAAAAACATTGCTCCACTGCTGTCACGACGTGATGTCAAAACATAATTCATCCAAATGTTCAAACCATATCATAGCTTGTTGCTAATATCCCACTGTATCCCCATTCTGCTTGGATTTCGTACTGAAAATCGAATATAATCATGATCAAATTCACCCAGATTGTATCCCATTTTATTCTATCAGTATCTAAGTATATCCAATTACTATCAATTACTAATGAATTACTATGGGATAGTATAATAAGAATAGACTGCTGATAATACACTACATCCTGAGGGTGCAGTGGAATATATATAAGTAGATTTCGTTGTATTCGATCCCTATTCCATTGTATTTGGTGCCTAGATTTGGTGGGTTCTTGATGTGATCACAGGGCCAACAACAGCTGAGATCTCGACGCAGTCCTCGCCACTTTTCATCATAGCGTTTTGGTGTGCTTCACACTCACCTTTTGACGAAGGTTGATTGAACACATGTTCGAAAGTTTATGAACATTGAACCATGATTTGATGATATAGTTGATGACTGCACTAAACATCAAGTGACTTCAGCTGAGCTTAGTGCTGTAGCAGTCAAACCCAAAGACATGTCACAACACTCAGGTTTTAGAGTGCGTTTTTTCAACAAAATCCATTCCACACCCTCCTTTGGAGTGGACTCACATCACACCAATCGCAAGACTTCGTTGGTTTCAAGCGACACATTGCTGCGAAGAAAGTATAAAGGCTTTCCTGAGATAGAGTAGCTTTTGGAGAGCACATTTCAACAAAATCATCAACCTGAAAGTCAGCAACCCACACATTACTTTCTAGCATTCTCCAATGTTCTGCATGAGCCACGCCAGCTATGCCAAGTTGCTCGGCATCAGCTCCTGGAAAGGGCAGAGGGGGACATGTGGAGAGAACTACTTGTTATTTTACTTCATATTTCTCAGCCAATGATGACAGATTTTGTATGTTCTCTAGCGAAGTAAAAAGCAGCAAGAAGGAGTCCTTCTCAGCCTTCATGTATGCAACCCTCCAGTGGCGGCAAAGTGTGGCGCTGGCATCAAGAACCTATCAGGTTTCAAAGTCTGTTTTGATCAACCGGTGTGGGGAATGTCACTTTTCATTGCTATTTGGAATGTAGGTTCAGTGCACCTCACGTGTGAAGATGCTTGCCAATGTGGCAAACTTCAAGTTTGACAACGTAGGCGTGTAGGAAAACGTCGGTATGTTCTTCCCAGGTTTGATCACAAAGTAGTCAGCACCTTGCACATGGGGGATGGATATGAATTGGTATGATTTGGTAATATCCTTCGTATTAGCAGTGGGTGATTGGCATCAATGCATCATGCAGTGAACTTGATAGAGATAACAAGATGTTTCAGTTTCACAATTAGATCACCTGACTTGCTGGCATCTTGGGCCCCTGGTCGTTGACACTCGTGGCAATGGATTCCAGTGTCCACCACATTGGCTTCCTCAAGTTCATGTAGTAGGGAGCGAATCGAACATGGACTGGCATCACTGGTGCTCTTGGAACTCTCCGAGGCCATTTCGAGAACCACTCGCTCATTGTCCGACACCCAACGACACTGGATGGTGTGTGCCAAAGGATCACCTGGCAATGGATAGGTTTGAGCTTGGCCAACACCTGGTTGACACATTGTTTGATGCTACAAGCTGTTTTCACCAAAACTGGTTCCCTCAACTTGGTTGCAACCCAGATCAAACATTTTTTCGCAGCAGTGTTCTTGTGAGCTCCAAGATGTCTCTCGCCTAAGTTTTCTATCTAAGATCCTACTGCTCAACAGTAGCCCATGCCCCGCAAAAGAAGACTTGAAAGTCATCGACGGGCTCACATACATGTCATCTCCGAGTAAGCAGGTGCCCACATCCAAAGCACACGAAGCATAGTAAGATGTGAAATCACAAAAAGACTTCTTGCTAAACAATTGCGACAGCATCAGCTTGGCTAGTGGGACACACTACTATGTCCACAAATCACATAGGTTCCCCAAATTATTTTTTTGAGGAGTCGGAAACGGATGGGATCATCTTGATCCTGCGACGGCTCTTCTCACTCTTGGAGTACTTGCTCACACTGGCCATGCGCACATCACATGTAAGCCACCTGAAAGGAGACACATCAATGGTTTGCAAACCAAGTGAATGGGACAGGCAATGGATGATAAACCTAACACCCACATATCTTTGATTTTAATTTGCCCATTGAACATGTACAGGTTCAACTAGGTGATTTCCTTCCTATCCATTTCGCAGCTCACATGACATCGAAAAGGACATGCCTCTGAATACACAATGTGTCAGATATAGGGCATCGGTATTGGCTTGGCATATTGAAAGTAAACATGTTGTTATATAATACATATTATATATATATGGTATAATACTATACTATTATAACATGATATAATATATACTGTCCAGTTTAGTTGCAGCCAAGATACCGCTCACGAGCAAGCTTCAAGATCTCCCTGCCACTCATCTCGGGGGATTCCTTCTTCAACTTCTTCTGCTCCTGGTGGATGAAATCCCAATAGGCACCACGCATGTCATCAGCGCCAGCGGCTTTGAGGCTCTTCGGCTCAGCGGGCTCTTTGGAAGCATCGGCATCGACTTCATTTTCTTCATCTTCTTCACCAAGACCAGGCAACTCCTGGGTCGGGCTGTCAAGGTGGTCAGATAGCTCTTCCTCAGAGTCCAACACGCCACCATTGTCATCTCCAAACAGCTCTTCCATTTCAACGTCAGAGTCCTGAGTGACAGGGTCAATGACTTATTTATATACTATATAATATATGTTCGTTCATGTTGGAAATCATGGTCATCCACCAAGTTGAGCTGGAATCATGTTGACTGACTAAAAGTAATTTTCTGTGTTGGACTTGATTTTGAACTGATCATTCGCCGGGGCACTTGGGTCGCTGGGATCTCCACATTCTTATTCTTGGACTTGGAAGCCGCAGGCTCAGGGGCAAGAGGTTCAATCAAGAATAGCAAAAGAAAACTGAATACAGAAACATTGCAAGTTGATTGATTTGGAAAATACTGGGATCTCATCCCCCCCGCCTTCTTCATGGTCTTTTGGACCTTCGCTGCTGGCTTTCTCGACGCAGAACTGGCAGCACGCTTGGGGGTAGCTTTCTTCTTTGCCTTGGGCTCTGGTCCTTTAGCAGGGGTTGCCAAACTTGCTAGAACTGCCTGGGCAGCTGTTCGGGCATATGTTCCTCTTGGCACTCTTGGCTTGGGAACCTTCTGAACAACCTTACCCTCGGTTTTGCTTTCCACTGGTGCCTTTCTCCCACGTGGTTTCTTCACACGTTCTCCCTTCTGTGCTTTGTTCGCATCTACAAGGGCATCAGTAACTTCCCCTTTAAGGTTTTCAACCTGTTCCGGCGACAAAACCCTGTTCAACTGTTTCCCATCAGCCGTGTGCGACTTGAGAGGCAAAGCAGAACTTGGAGGATTCTTCGCCGGATTCCCAGCTGGAGGTGTGACGGATGGCGGCGAGCGATTGGCCTCAGAGCCATTCAAAGTTCATGGGATGAGAGGCAAATAAAAAACATCATGATATGCATATCATACAGTTTTCGGTTGGGTTCTTCAGCCATTGATTGGACTTTGAATTGAAAACAAGTTCTGTCAGCATTAGCCCCTAAGAAACAGACTTGAGCTGGCGGGGTAACCAAAGCATCAGGGCTTCGGTCCAGCATCGCATTGAGGTCCTCTATCCAAGTTTTGCAAACATATGCAATCATCAATTATAAATTTAGCTGCTGAGTTTTCACACACTTGTGTGCACCCTGAACAGCCATGATGTAAACACAAGCTGGCTGCACTTTTCAAAGGTCCTTATTGAAGCCATGCTTTGCCAGCACATCAGACAAGCTCATGTTGGACATCAGGGGTCTGATCTAAGTGATTCTATGACACCCTGGGCCTACGCAAGACCAGTTTTCAAAGATCCGAAATGCTGAGGCAATCAAAATGTTGGATGTACATGTCGGGGCATGGTTGATCTCAACGAATACCTTAGACTCTCACATCCTTTGTTGATAACAAGCAACATGAAAGACACGTTGAATTGGTTTCAGCTATCTCAACCAGTTGAATGTAAGAGTCTGTGCCAGGCCTGTTCCAACATGTTCACGGGTCATCTTGACAATCTTCTCCGGCTTCAAAAAACTTGACTTGCCATGACAAATCAAGAACTCATTGGTGTCGAGCTCCATAGCCTGGTGGGCCACCTGTGCTATGAGTCATGACAAGTTATTGTTTCCTGAAATAAATTGATGGTTCTGGGCTACACGACTTCAGAAATCCAAACTACTGTAGCTACAAAGTACATCGCTTTCAACCCAGAAAGAGGCCACATCAATGATTCCAATCCAAAGGACCAAAAAGAGTTTGTATTTTTGCTGGCTTTCCAGAGCATCAACCATTGTGCCATCTCTTCGGGAAGCCATGGTGAGATAGAGGGAGACACCTGGCTGACGTCCTGACACCTTCTGTTCCACGATGTACATGTCAAGTAGCTCCTCCAAGCTCTTGGGCTCTGAGGTCCACTTCGGAGGTGGCGCTGGCTCGTCCACGTCTTCTGCAGGCACGATGGCATCATCAATGGGCACAGCGATGTTGCCACAGAACCTGAAATGTGGGAAGTAACACAGGGTTCAGTCAGGGGGTCCAAGGATTTGTTGGGTGAACATAACATCATTTCCCAAAAGGATTATGTGGTTATAGTGTGTTATTGACAGTGTTACGGGGAGGAAAAAATAACATGTTGCCAAACAATTTCCATTGATAGTCTTCCGGTCAAAGTCTAGGATGAGGTCACGCCATTGCCCTCCATGAATCGGGTGATCAAGGTGCAAGGCTCGGATCTCATTGCTCAAGGTGATCTTGTAAGCTTCCCATCCACGTTTGGCAGGGTCTTTTGCAACAGTTGCCAGTTTCAATGGATACTTGCTGATATCCAATTCCGTGGCAGCTGGGGGCTGGGGATCATAACGGCGCACATTGCCGAGATGAAGGCAATCCCCCTTCCAGTCCTCCCACAGTGGTTTATCAATTTGTGTTTTTCACGACTATATCCCTTTGATGATTGATTCCAGCAACTCTTGAATACTCAGGTGTCTTGATGATTTCATATAGTTATCCTGTTGTTCGTTGTCCCCTTATTGTTTGATCAAATCTATCCAGAACAATGGAACAGGGAACAGCTGAAACACCCAAGTCCTCAAGCAAAAAGAGGGCCACCAACTTTTCACAGTAAGCTGTGGTTGCAACATCCGTGGGCAATGACATTGCCCTCACTTGGTACGCAGGGTTCTTGTAGCTGAATTGAAGACACACCTTCTCCAGACATGCTTCATACGGGGTAAGGTTCACGACGAAAAGTTTCTCTCCCACAGACGACCCAGACAGCAAGCTCTTCAGGACAGCCTCTGGCATACCATTGCCAGTCAGGAGCTGAGCTTTTTCTTGGGCTTCAGAAAGTGCCCTGGGCAAAGACAGTGTGCAGATATAAATGGATTGGCACAAGTTAACATGATTATGTGACACAATGTGATACAATAGATAGGCTGTGCCAAAAATAGCAACCATGGACAAACAAGAATCTCTACGCCATTATCACCTTGTATAATCTATACCCCTTGAGGACGAGCTTACCTGAGCATGATTTGCCTAGGAGATCCTAGGAGTATAAAAATTCAAAAATAGATGGGCTTGCTTAACAAAGTTGAAGCACGCAAGGCGCATACCTTTCTTGTAAAGTGCTAGCTGCCAGCTGGTGTTAAAAGAAACCCCATGCTGTTAGGCAATGCTGAAATCTGAATGAAGCTGGAACGATGTAATCACATGTGCAAGCTTGTGAAGGATATATTTGTCATATTTGGATTGTAAAGAGAATCATAATCATATGTATGGGTAAACCATTGCAGAGATGTGTTTTTGTCCTCATGGGGTGTCATTCTACTCCATTGGATAACCCTGACTCTCTCACATGTGCCAACTTTGCTAACCCAGCTCCTGTGTCCTTCTGACGCAGTCAGAGAACTGTCCTTGACGGGCACCACATACTGTGATTCTGGCACGAAGGCAATCAAATCTCGAGGGCTCCTTCACTGCAAAACAATGTGAGCGACAGAAGGTGTCAAGTGTCAATGACCAGCGTAGGCCAAGTTGCCCAAACAGACACAACACTAAGACAAACAGGCACAAGATAGGCATTGCATTTTAGCTAGCAACCTAGCAGCAAATCAATGGAACCACCCTGCAGAGTGAAGAAGAAGCAATCAAACAAGCAAGCCGCAGAACCAAGCAAGACACCATCAGGAAGAGCTAGATTAATCCACACAGTAGCCATGCAGAGCAAGCAGACTGGGTCAAGCGAAAGAGATCAAGGACCAAAACCATCACAAGATCCAGCTAGTAACAAAACATCACTGTTTAATTGGCTGACTGGCTGACTGGCTGACAACCTGAAGAATGAAGAAAATAACATCTAAGGTTCAAAAACCAAACAAAGAATTTAACCAAGTAAGACCAACAGTGCACCATCCCAGCCCACACATATTCTGACCACAAAGGGGTCCTCCCTGACAGCATTTTTCTGCTAAGGAGGATTCATTATGTTCTGCTTTTCTGGGAAATTACCATTGCCTGAGATGAGGATGGTTCACGAAAGATCTATTGGTGGCAAGTGCTACAACCCCTCACTATAGGATAAGTTTGATGGGTATATTATTTGCCATCATTTTCGATCATTGATTTTGGATATTGGGTTTGTGCAGTGAGTCAGCTCCTGTCTTGCAGCAGGGCGCAGCTGCTCCACACGTTGTCCAAACTGTCAGCCATCATGCATAGCCAACCCGGAAACTGAATTGGAGTACGCTTTGCTGATGGCGGAGGTTCACATCGCAAGTAGACATGCTCGGCATTCACAGACTTAGCATCGAACTTGTCTTCGATTCGCCTATCACATTTGAAATTTCCAAGCATAACCCAACACTTTCCACCAAGATTTTTTTGATCAAACACCAAAAAATATGATTTTTTTGTGGTGAATCCAGCCCTGACACCTATAGCCTAGCCTCCACTCGTCACGCAGACCACTGCGGCGCTCGCTGCACAATTGAGGCCCGATCACAAAGGCGCAAGCTTTGTCAGGCAGGGCTCCCAAAGCTTTCGCCACTAGCTCAACTGAATTGTTGAGCTCAGTAGCCGACACCACCCCATACTTCATGAAATCCAACCATACAATGACACCAGCATCACAATCTTTGGCAGCTCGCATGAACTGAGGGGTGTCAAATCATTCGATTGGAAAGATGTTTTTGACGAAATATTGGTTTTGCAACCAAATCAGGGTATAACAAAACTTGAACCAACTGATTTGTTTTTCATTTTTCATCAACCACACCTTTTCCAACTCTGGAAGCAACTCATTCTTCGGGCCAGAGACGAACTGGGAATTCTGCAGCATGTGTTGGGTGACAATGTTGGAACCCAAGCTGTTCTCCTGTTTGAGATGCATAACCTTCGCAAGCCGATTGGCCCTCTCAGATGACTGCTCTTCTTTGTAGAGGTTGGCAAGCTGGCTTGCATCCCTTGCCAGAGATAAACAATCCGTTTCAAATGCCAGCTTTTGTTGGGACTTGACAAGAGTATCTATCTTCCCATCTGCCTGGTTGAGAATGGTTGGATCATTCTTCGTTTGAGCTTCGGGTAAGTTGTCAACCCACATGGTGGTTGTCTCCAAGGAAATCATGGGGTCCTTCACGTCCACCAGTGCTTTCAAGTCATCATGGTAGTCCCTTGGTTGACCAATAGAAATTCACTCAGAAACAAGCAACACAGTTTGTTTTAGACCCCCTCTAGATTGAATCTTTGAAAACATACAAATTACGATTCACGTATACATGAAAATCACAGTTCAAGTTTCCCTTCGATGAAACGATTCACAACTGACTTGATTGTCTCTGCTGGAAAGGTCAGAAGATTCTTCGGATCTCGGAAAGCTTGCATCTTCTCGAGGATTGCCCCAGCTAGACATGACACATCAGCTTCCTGGTTCCACACAGCTGACGGCAAACGAAGTACCTGTGCCTTTCCTGCTTTTTTCTTGGTCACGCTGTGGACAAAAAGGACTCTCTGAAGAAACAGGTGTTGCCTCCCATCCTTCATCTCGAGTAGGTCCCGCCAGATCCCTTCACAGTCTTTTGGCAAACCTCCCAGGAGCCAGCGGCTGTTGAGCAAGGTCTCTCTGCTGAAGGCTGCAGGGAGAGAAAGGGCTGGAGTTGTTTTGACCCTGGAAAGATTTTTTTGGAATTGTCATGGGGTGCAAACAAATCCACACTGTGGTTTGGCCACCCCAAGAAAAAACATGCTGGCTAGCTTTAGATTTCTGGCTGGCTCTTGATAATTTTTTGGACACATGAGCCTGAAGCTTCGAACTTGTTCACGTGGAGATGTTGCACAATCATTTGCCACACCGGGTCGCAAGTCCCCACCTAGCAGAATGGGATTTAAAACAAATCAAAGACAACATATGGCCATACACTGATTGATCTATTGGAACATATCCATATATTGTTGGGACTATGAGAGCATTTTTGTACAAGATTATATAGTGATTTGAACAGTGTGCTCTGGGGTTTTGGAATCCAAGCCTTGAAGCCCAACATCAGACTTGCTTGGTTTCGGTCAATGCGCTGTTTGGGGTCTCGACTGGCAAACCCATACCCGTTGTACTCATCAATGGCTTTGAGCCATGCATCTCCATAGGTCATGTTTCCCTCATCCTGGCCAAGGACTTTAAAGACAATGTTGCCCCTTAGTCACTTGGCTGGTCCCACATTAATTCCATGACAACGAAAATTGACACCATTATAATTTCAAACACATGGGTTGCCAAAACCAAACCCCGAAACACAATACCACCCTTTTGAGAAACCCAGCTCCCGCTGGATCTCCGCTGCACGGCGGTGGAACACCAAGCACAACTGAAGAAGTGATTTCTTCTGTCTCTCAGCTTGGACCTGGGAGTTTTGGATCCTTCGCCACATGTAGTCACTCTCACATGATTGGGGCACATAGACACACCCGAGAATGAAGGAGCGCGAGAGCCACCTGAGTTCAGAAAACCAATTTGTTTGGGATACAGACCATGGTTGGTACCCAGTGCTTGCAAAATTAAGACAATCATGAGAATCATGGCCCCTATTGGTCATAACCCCAAAGCAACACATTTTCGACTACCGATTTCAGGATCTCAAATAGGTATAATATACAGGACGAGGTTTTGGGATGTGTCTCAGGGACGAGGTTTTGGGATTTATCTCCGGGACGAGGTTTTGGGATTTATCTCAGGGACGAGGTTTTGGACATCGAGCCATGGACGAGTTTTTGGGCTGGAAATCATAAATGCATCACCTTTGAACTTTCCAAATACCTGAAGTTCCAGGGGCGAACCTGGGGTGCGGAGGTTCACCCTTTGCTACCCCCATGTGTGATATCTGGGACCCAGGGGGCGAGGTTCCTGACAGGAACCTCACCCCTGTCCTGGTTCCCATCCCATTGAAATATCTAGAGATTGAAGGAGATACCCAAAGAACCCACTGGAGGTGAGGAAACTAGCTACCAAACAAAGGATACCATCATGAAAAGGACGAACCTCCCACCTCCAGGTTCACCCTTTCAACTTCGGGGATTTAGATGTTTCAAAGGCGATGCATTTATACCTCCCAAGTATATTAGAGCCAACTTACAGATTTCTGGGGACATTCCCAAAATATTCACCCCCAAACCATTTTGGGCCCAAGCTACAGCTGGAATTCCTTTCGCTCTTCATCAGATTCCAAGATCTCTTTGAGTTTCAAGTAGGAATACCACACAGTGAACAAGAGAATGCTGACTCGACCAATACCCTTGGTGACCTCAAGAGAGCCAAACTCTAAGGGCTGCCCCAGTAGTCTGGCATCAACGGGTTTCATTTCCACTGACTCTCTCCACGGTTCGTAGCCCACCGCCCAAATGGACGAAGCATGCACCATCCAATCCTCCAGAATTGGCAGGCCATCACAGGGAACCTTCATCGTGAAGGCCAAGAGAGGCACCTTGAAGGGAGAAAGCTCAGCGACGTCCTGGTACGAAGCGGTGGTCAAGTCACAGCCCCACATACTTGATTAAAACATGTGTTGGGTTCCTATTAACAGTTGGATTAAGAAACATCTTTTGGGAACACAGTCCGGCATTTTCACATCTGATGGTTTCAGCGGCTCGCCGTCTAAGATCTCTGCCACCCATTGATGAACAGTCGGACACAAGTTCGCATCCATGTTTTTCATCAACCAACTCACTGGATGTTGGTCTTGCATTGGATCAAAAGACCTCAGAGGATTGCAATTATAACAAGGATTGACATTTTTAACATCCACAGGGAAATTGTTGACCATCTATTGTATGTGGATATGAACTGAAAGGTGCCCCATTATGTTGTTGTCCATGTTCATTCCATATTCCCCCAGTGTCGATCAGCCGGGTAGCTGGGCAGATGCTAGCAGTTTGCTACTCCATGGGCCCAGGTGGTCTGTCTTCAACGCCTTGTTTGCAGATGGTGGCGTTCCTGAAGCGGGACGCTTACCCATAGCTTTTAAGCAGCTGAATCCAAACCTGACAAAATGGCTTACGGGCAGGCACTTGGTTTTTCTGATGCTGGCACACCATTGTGCATTTTCCATCTCAAGGCTTTTGGTTTCAGGAGTAGCATGGAGTCTGGAGAGCTTTTTCCAAGTGGTTGCTGCCGTTTCACTCACTCTGAATTGAATTGATTGTGGGGTCACAATTTTCATCCACTCTGATGTGAACTAAGAACCATCTTTTCAAGAAGGTGCATGTCACGACACACGGTCAATGCACATGATGGTGGCAAGAATAAATGCCCCCACACATGGCACTGACATGCCATTGCCTGCTGCCTTCGCTAAGGCAGCAGGTGAGATCTCATCCATCTTCAGCTTCGGTGATCCTGAGGCTCGGGACTGAGCACTGT
Source organism: Symbiodinium sp. clade C Y103 (assembly GCA_003297045.1). Taxonomy (NCBI): domain Eukaryota; class Dinophyceae; order Suessiales; family Symbiodiniaceae; genus Cladocopium; species Cladocopium sp. clade C. The sequence goes on from BGPT01000719.1 coordinate 45,725, forward strand.
TCGTGGGGATGCACTGCGAAGCCAACATCTCCACGGGTGTCAGACATCGCTTCTTCGCCTTCAAGGGGGTGGAGAGTAAGAAGATTCAGGTGGTCTATTTTAATGGTCTATCCATTGCCAAATTGTTAGAGGGAAACACTGTTTGTAAAACAATGAACAATGTATCCTAGGAGTCAATATGTTTTGGAAAGACACCACCTTGGAGTACAACCGGTTTGAGTTAGTTGTCAAAGTCGGGAGGTGACCTTCCACAGTATTTGTCCTGCCACGCCCGGTTCGAACCAATTGGGAAAGGTCTGCCACCTGCCAGTCACGAGAGTAGCTCATGTAGGCCCTTCGGTTTTCTTCCTGAGCAGCAGGGCCAACTTATGACTGTAAGGTAACATTGTGAGACAAACCAACCAACGGGTATATTTGGAGTAACAGGATTCAGATTCATATGCTAGGTAAAACTCTAGATATCTTGACGGGTACAAATAAGATGCACTTGTTACAAACTGAGGGTCTTCAGCAGGGCTCAGTTTCATAGTCGGGGTCTTGGTCAGGAAAAAGTAGCTATCAGCTGTCATCACAGGCTGAGCCTTGAGGGCTCCTAGCAACCTTTCCAAGCTGATCACTTTGTTCCATTCATACTGAGACTTCTTCCAGCCAATCCCATAGCACCGAGCTCTGGCACACCCCAAGCCAAAGAGACGGGGGTCGACACAGCAAGCTTTCACATCCCAGGCTGCCCCAAGGTATGTATGCATGGTTTGTTCCAAATTGGATTCCTTCACGTTTTCACAGATTGCTATGTCTGAGATGTCCCCTACATTCTCGTAGAACTTCTTGTGACATTCAAACACCACATCATTCTCACCCTCGCCAAGTCCCATGGGAGAGAATGGAGTGCACGGCCCTCCTGGAAAAGATGTCGATGGTTTTTTGTTTATTTGTGATTTCTCATGATAGGATAGGACAGGAAACCAATAGTTCAAAACAGCCTGTCCTGAAATATTCACTCGATCTCCTTGGGACAACATGAAGAATTCAGCCCATTTGAGGATCAATGGTTGAAGGCCATGCAAATTTCAAAAGTCCCCTTCCATGAAAATTTAATAAGCTGAGATTCGATCATCTTTCTTCGGAATGCTCACGGGGCAGAAATACTTATGGGTAGTGCAGTATGACGTCTTCTTGCCACGGCCAAGTTTCATGATATCATCGAAGCAACACTTCCCATAGGTCCCAGCTAAGATTTTCTGGCATGATTCCTCACGCTCCACACCCCATCGCATGTCAACACGTCGGCCACCCAAAGGTCTGGACGATGGGAACATCTTCTGAGCAGCGGATTCGAGGCTGAGCAATGCCTGGCAGGGGAGATGAAGTTGAACTAGGTTGTGAACATCATGTTGGACTGTGGGATCATAACAGTTTGCGAGCAATCTTAGCACCAAATGCAATAGAGTTACCAGAAACTTTTGTTTCTTTTTAAATCCCCACCGTTTCAGCACATCCAATTCCACTGAAACATGTTGTTGTTGTCCATCGCCACTTTCCAAGCTTGGACTTGACAAGATCACATCCAAATTCTTCAACTAACCTTTTCAAGAACACTGTGGCCCACGACATCGAGCCATTCACTGATCGGAATCCCTTGGGGTCACTGCCAGTGGGCTTCGCAAGATCAGTCTTCGGGTAGAAAGATCTCCTGCAATTGATGTAATGAACTTGGCTAGACAATTCTATTGTCCAAACAAAGGAATGAAGAAGTGAAAGTCAGCACTGAAACATACAGCTAAACCATAGAACTAAAATGAAGTGTCTCTCCTCGGCTCACTTTTTTTGGGCTTATGGATCGTTTTCTTCACAGGTCTGCCAGGCAAACACCCAGGAAAACACATGGACCACATCTATTGTGAGTTGAATGAGATTGGATTGCCTGGCCTGCCAGGCTGTGCTGGGTTCACTGCTGCGTGGACAGCCAGCTTCAGGGCGACAGGACTCCTGGGCACATCTGTTGCGAGGGAAGAGAACACATTTTCCACACAAAAGGTTTGAATCAGCTACCTGAATTTGATAGTCCAATGAAGTGAATGCTGCAAAGGTTCATTTCCAAATCCAGTTGCCAGTGTTCGACGGTTGAGCCACAAAAACACTGAGGCGCCAACTGTTTGTTGGTGACTACAGCAGAGATCACTTCATCATGCCATCATGTCGATTTTTTGATGGATCCTGAGTACCCCAATATATAATATAGACCATATCGTATCCTACTATATTGTCCACATTTTGGTGTGATCAAGATCATCAAGTGGAGTACCCTTGCAGTGGCATTTGAACTTCCCATGAATGCTTGTCGTGACAGCTTGTGACATTGCTAAAGCACGCAATTTTTGACCCATTGTTTGGTTTCACCTGAATCACTTGCTGTCTTCAGCACGCAAATCGCACAACCGTTGGCAAGCACGGTTGAAGATACTTCCCAGCTCGAACACCTTCCTCTCATTCGAGATGTAGCTCTTGCCCATCAGGATCTGCGCCTGGCAATCCCGAGGATTATGTAGGGTTGCTTGGATGGGCTTTGGGCTTGGACACTGGCTGTGACAAATTTTGCGCCTCAATCAAGGCATGGTTGGATACGATGTTGACTCTTGCTTCCTGGAAACAGTTGGAGATAAACAAGTATCAGCCCATATGAACATGGGAAGCAAACAGGTAGCTGACCTTGCCTTTGTAGGTGTCTCCTGGTCAGAAAACACAGAATGATTGCTTCCTAATTTTTGTTTGCAAGAATTTTGAAACAAGAGCTCAATACATATTCCCAGTCCTCTTTCGCAGGAGTAGGTTCTTTCTTCCATTCTGGTGGGGTCTGGCCAGGCGCTAGATTTTTGTTCAAGCACGATGAGATTATGTGATAAACTTGATCAAAAAGAAATTGAACATTGATAAAATGAATATCTTGGTTTGCCTTGCCTGGGATTCTTGAAAGTACTCATATCCAGGTCTCTTCTCAGGTGTCCAGTGACCAGAGCTGCCAGCGGTGCTGTCAACCTGGGTATTTTTGAACTCATACCATCAAGAATAAACTTGTTCAAACAATGCACTGGTTGGTGACAACATGTCTTTGATTAAAGCTTGGGTCCAAACACGAAACAGAGTTCTTCGGGTGTTCCCCTCCAAGCTATCTTCCGCCTCCTCAAGTGCTGCGCTCGAACGTTTCCTGACCAAGGCTGTGAAATTGTGAGCAGCTTGAATGAAGCTGCAGCTGAATGTGGTGGCCTGTCAAGGTCAGGGCGGCGAATTGGAGCTGCAACTTCAGGTGAATTCATGAAACGTTGGAGCAGCTTTGAAAAAACATGTGTTAGACTTGGGCCAAACACCTACCATAAATCATGTGAGATAGCACCAGCATTTGCTTTCTGGAAAGTTTGTCTTCTCGTTTTTGAAGTGTCACAACATCTTTCAAGGTCATCAGCTTGAACCAACAATGGTGGACTAGGAATATTTTTCACCGAGGACGGCCTAGGCGTGCCATGAACCTCATCTGAGGCATGAGGCGTTCAGCTGGACGGCAATTGCTCAAGTCCAATTGATCCAAAGCATCATATTCACCTGGAACCCTAGTAGATATCCAGCGCAATGCTGGGAGCTCATCAGGTTCTTGGTTTGAATCACAAAGTTTGATGAAATATCGAATTGTTCGCTGGGTGCTCTCGGTTGGAGCAATACTCAACAATACTGATGCCAGCTGTAAGAGTTTTTTAACCCTGTCAGCATCAAAAACCTTCAGTGGCCTTGGCACTCGAGGAATCTCATTCAAGATGTTCATAAAGGCCGCAGGCCACACCAAAATAGGCTCCTGGCGATGCGTTTGGCGTGTCAAACTATCCAGCTTCACCCAACCTGTATTCCTGAAGATTCTTCCAAAATGTTTGTTGAAAGGTCATGGGGTGTGAACAAACAATTCGCAATGTTCTCAATTCTGAGTTTCACATATAGCTGAATCAGTCCTGTGACAGGGAGCTGTCTGCTGCGAAACGTTTGATACAGCAGAAAACATCATTCCCAGAAGTTTCCCACAAATGGACCCCAGGTCCACTGGCCATAGTCACCATGTTGGGCGGCAAATCTGGCCAGCAAACCAAACCAGAACTTTAGTTGAACTCTCAAGTGATGAAAATTGAACTTCAATGGAAAACAGCTGATTCAGTGGTCGCAGCACGTTTGCCTCGACGACGCATGTACAAAAAGCAGTGGGCACCAGTGGCATCCTCTTTGATGCCACCAGAGTATGTGATAGGAACTTGCTCCAACCTGAGTTTGCTGGATGATAGGATTGATGGGACAACAGGGGGTTCAAGATCATAAAAGATTACATCACATCAAAGTATCACAGATTGAGATAAATCTATATATCATATAGTATTATATAATACTATATCTAGTTGCTTTGATACAAGATATATATTGCCACCAAAAAACCACGACTTCCAATCCCGGACTGTGGTCACAGTTTCTACATGCACAGTTGCTGTGCCAAGCCATTCTTTGAGATGCAGCTTCTCCATGAGATAAGTCACTTTCCTCGGCGTTTCGGAAAGCAAAGCTTGTGCTGGACATTCTTGCACAAGTCTGGTCGTGAACTGGTAAAAGTGAAGCATAAAGTGCAATGAAGTTACTGGACTATGTCGGCATCATCTGCCAATACATCCACCCATTTCATCGATCGGCTCAAGAGGCCATATATTTGATCTCAGCTAGGATTGATCAAGCTGTCAAGTCTGAACCGAAGAAAAATGGAAAGCACAACTTTCTTGTAACAACACCATGTCCAGGGCCAAATTCAAGGCTAGAAACCCAACGTGGAATGTGTGTGCCCCACACGGCTCATTAAGAGCCCTGTGAGTTGCAGCCCTTTTTGCAAAAGCATCCAACTCATCATCTTCATCATAGTCTGGTTTTTCGACTCGCGCACAGTGTTGTCTACCTCAAATGGCATGGGATCGCCACTTCAGGTACATAGCACCTCCCCAAAGCATGCAAACCTACAAGTCTACAACAAACCGACATCAAACCTTAGACTCAATGAGCTTCAAGGTGCCCAAAGAAATATTCTCTTTGGGTAGGGTCTTCCCATGGAATCACAGATTTCTTTCATTTTGTCAAGGGCTTTTGACAGGCACTCAGCCACAAGTGAGCCATCTGCACCTTGACGAACCTCAATCACATATAGCGCAAGGATTACTCCATGCAGCCAGCATCCCTGCAACTTTGTCCGAGGGCGCTCGTACTTTGCCACCTGTTTCGTCAAAGTCTGATGTCGGCATCGAGGTATTGCCCACTTCGATTGATCCATACCGTCCTCAAATTACAAAAACAAACTGGTTGCAATCCACTCCTTTCCTGTCTCACAACGCCAACCCCTGTTCCCTCATCTATTGCTGGCAAAATGCTGTGCTGCAAAACAGCACCCCTTCATCATCTTTCAGCGGGTTCAGTCCCTGGCAGTGAAATGTGGTATATGAGGCTAAGAGGTCTCATGTTTGGACATGACCCAGCATGAGGGAAAAACAATCACCAATAGTCTTGCCTGGAGGTACATTTCCAACTGTCTATCAGCAGCCACAGACTCTAGATGTTCTTTGTACTGTCGACTCACATGGAACCGATCCATTGGATCCTTGGAGGGCAACGTTCATTTTGCTAAAATGAAACTTTTCCATGTGGCATGATGACATACTTCGTGTGTAACGATTTGTAAAACACAATGAACCTCATTCGTCTAAGGATCTGAGGAATCTTCAAAGGCATCTTTGTATGCCGTGCAATCATCACATGCAGGAAAGTTCGTTGGAGTGCAAAATTTTAAAAGATTTCGCCACCTGGTTCTGTACCGTCGAGCAAAGTGTGAGTACCTAAGCGGCCAGCCATGCATAGCATGGTGTGTTCTATCTCAACTTCTTACCCAACCAAGGAAATTAGTGTCCACTTGAAGCTCAAGTGCGAAACATCAGAACCACACTGCACATGCAACATCCTCAAATTGCCCGGCGGGAGGAATCTCGTGGGCAGGTCAGAAGGATCCATGCCCCAGTTGCATTCAACGATCCTGGGCATGGCACAAGTCAATGTGACCCCTGTTTAATCACAACATGTTTTCTCACTATTCTTGATGCTCTTTGAAGACCTCAAAAACACTGAGACCATCTCTGTGTGAAAAGCATTTTGCTGCCCATCACATGCAACTTCAACTCCACATTGGATTCGATGGATTCTCTGGGCAAAATCTCCTCTGCATCCTGCTCGTTGTCAGAAGGATCATCTCCTGAGAGGAGACCACATGGAATCGAAAGATATTTGTAGGTTCTAATGATTGGGCTTCCTGTCTTCCACCTCTTTGGAACAAGGCTCCTACATCTACATCATCATCATGTCTGCCTTCTTTGAACTCCACTTTCAAAAGGGGTCGTGCATCACTTGCCTGTGATCTCAAACGTGCTGCTCTGCGAAACCTTAGAAGCGCATTAAGGCATGACCATGCTCATATAACAATCTCACAACTTGTCTTACTGCAACAACACTCTAACTGATAGCTTGCAGATGGGTAACTGTGTTGGCAACATGCCACCATGGTGCACATACAGCTTCAAAAAGAACTGGTCAATGCGCATGTACTTCAACGGTTTGCGTTTCTTTTCCTTGGGTTTGGAAAAGTAAAGGTGCGCCCACAAAACCAAGCCAAACCAAACACCAACACACACACACACCTACTATCCTACTCACACACCAGCGCCATGTTGTGTGCGCCGAGATTCAGCACCAAAGCATCTATACCGATGGTCTAATTTTCCCATCCCAGCAGATTTCAATCTCTGAGGCCTGATCCCAAGAAGTGATGCCAGGCATTTACTAGAAACCAGTTTCCCACATAGTTGCCAGGACCTGTTGCCCCACACTGTGTTCTTCACCCGGTCGTGGATCTCAGCCCAACTTGTAAACAGGTATGGCTGATATGCCAAGGAGGTAGCAACACAGGTTAAATCTATAGTGTGCTGTGGCCATCTTGGAACAGTATATAACTGAGCTTCAAACGTAAGCATCTTGAGCTGGTTTCTCCATGCCCCAGAAAGCAGCGATGAATTTCATCAAGTCACCCTTCCCCTCCTGAAATTTTCGGAAGCATTTCCCCCGGTGGCAGCGGCATGAGCTCCTGCTAAAAAGATGCTTCACCCTATCCTCCGAGATACCATTTTCCGAGTGCCTGCAGTGCATGTCCCAATGGGTCACCCTAAACAAACCTGCAAGGAACTCTAAATCATAAACAGCTGCTACCAAAAGTAGCAAAACATATCAAACCAAAATGTTCAGTGTAAACTCATGTCTGGGATACTTTTGGCGAACCTCTGGATTGGCATAGAGTTTTCTCTTGCTACTATCATAGTTTGGTCGCAAGCGTGGGGGTGCAGGTGGCTGCTTGTATGAACTACTGATTGACCCAGCACCTTTGAATTCCAAGATGCCACCCAAGTCAAAGTTGACTATGGATCTTTCAATCCTTGCAGCTGATGGTGCCCCATCACTCAAAGAAGCTAGAAAAGCTCGTCGGTCACCTTTTGGCACAACATCTGTGCTCCCAGAACTTTGCCCACCATTGCTCAGGGTAGCAATGAACTTACGCCGATCAGCCATCACTATTTGACCACAAAATGCAGCAGCCAAAAATGGCAAGCTATATTATTGTTAATACCCATTGATATACAAGCTTCACCAACAGTCATTCTCTAGCAACCTGGCAGCAATATCAGGGATGTTTGGGAATCAATTAAAATGAAACGGCCATCGATTATAATGAAATTGACTTATATATATATATATATGTATATGTATATATACTGTATATGTCTGTATAGACTATTTCATTATATATCATTACATATAGTATATCAGTTCAGTATGCCACTATTCCATTCCCATCCCACGATAGGGGGTCAAACCACCACCCTTCAGCACGGCGCCTCACAAAGAAATTGGGCCCCAGTGCCGCGGTAGCCCGAGGCGCAACTCACGCCACACGCGTCCTGGTGCCAAGCTGAAAGGATAGGAAGTTGGGGGATATCATGAGGATATCATTGGGAGATGATGGGAATCCCCGATCAAAATGAAGGTTTGAATGGGGAAGTAATATATATATAATTATATAATGATGGTTAATACAATTAATACATGTTAATACTGGTGAAGCATGGGTAAACAACCAACATTGGGCGATGATGGGAAAATAACATATGACCGTTACAACACACACACACATGTATGTATATATATATATATGATGTATGGGCATATTAGCAATTTTGTGGTCTCAATTTCGCTATGCTGGGGGGGATAACGGGTACATCGAATTTTGGTGATAAAAACCGTGGTTTGACCATCATTCTTGAGGAAGTTTGGCACCATCACAAGGGACTGTCCATCGACTTAAGAATGCATGATCATTTGGGTGATCATTGTATAGCCCATTTTGGTGACTGTATATAATCTAAAATACTCTCTAATATAACTATACTCGGCACTTAAATTGCCAATCTAATATATTTATACTTTAACCATCACTCTCCATCTCTGCTATGGGCATATCATGGGGTTTCAACGGGATACTTGCAGAAGTAACAAACTTGACATGCACATGATGGGTTTGTGCAAAAAAAATGGCAATACCCAAAAATGACATGGGAAAAAATGACGATAAACTACGGGTGCCCAATTTTCAAACAAACCCAAGTCAATGATGTCCTGGTCGGAACAATCAACTAACCCACTGGCTGATGTTGTCCCTGCCATGACAAGAATGCTTGGGTCAACTGCCAATGCACTGAAACCACCAGGTGGCTGTGTGCTCCATTTGGTTTCCAGGTGATTTGTAGTGCCCCCGGCATAGATTGCAGAACTATGGAGCTCCCTGCCCTTTTCAACTCTAAAGCAGGTCCCCTTTTTCTCACTTTTCCACCAATTCTGGGGCCTAGGTATGCACAAAAGTTGGGCGCAGTAATTACAACACATCTGGATGGTTTGCTACTTTCATACTTGAAAAGACCAGGCTCCCTGATTGCAAATCTTAGCCCATCCTCAAATCATGTCGCAAGACCGAATTTTTAGAGGTCCTGGTAGAGCTTGTTCACGCAGGTGTGGACATAGGTGCTGCCCACAGAAAGATCAGTGCAAGATTTTCCTGGGTGAAATACGTCAGGGTGTCACCCACTACCCGAAACTAGGAACGCCAAAGTGCTTGTCTACAACACTACATCGAGTAGACACCTGCAATACTGGAATAACTTGAGACGCATGATGACCCACCCCAGCGTTGAAACAAACATATGAAACAACCACAAAAAAGCTAGAAAAGCAACATCTTACTTACAAGTAAGTACATAATTAGTGTGTCTATCTTTTGGGGGGCTATGATCCAGTGATCAAGATCCGAAAACAACATTGGACTGAGATTCAAAGACTGTGGTATACATGAGGAAAGGGACATGTAACAGCTTCGACGTTGCACAACATACAGGCCGCAAATCCAGACAATTCATATCAGCACACAACCGTCCGCAAGATTTGGCGCTTTCATAGAATGAAAACCATGGGTTCCCCCCTCCCAAACGAAAAAATCAGCCATAGTTATCCGATTCCTAGTCCCGCGATCCTGTCCCAAACGGAATTCCCAAACTCTTCAAGGTGCGTTCACACTGTGGCAAAGTACCGCTGAGACTACCTCCTGCATTGCAAGTCCAGACCTGCGCTCAAAAAACACGCAGAATATACGCGGATGGGTCCAGAAGGGTCTGTCTAGACATAGGGGGATGACTTTCATGTTGACAATGATTCACTGACTACTTTATTGGTCGGGGTTTCCAATGGCTACTTAGTTGATTAACATCTTTCATCATCAAATTCTTCGGGCACCCTTGTTTTCAAACAAACCCAAATGAGTTGCCCTAAGAACAGGATGGTCAAAAGAAAAGTCAGCAAACACGGTGAACTGGGAACAAGACTATCCAGAGCCACTCCATGGGTCAAATGAGGCAGAAAGGCTGCAAAAACTATGAATGTTGGTAAAACAGTAGCAAACCATCCCCAATTTCACCATAAATAGGTGGTATAAACCATTCCCAAATAGGTGGTTTATGACATTGTCATACCCACGTCAATCATAAGTATGAACCATTAGTAATCAAATTGAACTATCATTATTCACCATTATTAACCACTAATAACTATTCTTAATCACCATAGGTTTACCCACATGAATGGGTGGTCATCTCTGCAATCTAAGCCACAGACTCTGATCCAATTGTATCACGCAAACATTGGGGGTGCTCTGTTTTATGTAGGCACTAGTCAGGGTGGTGCCTCCCAATTATAAGTTGGTTTACAACCCTGGTTAACTAGGTCGATACACCTACCAAAAACATCCAGAAACCCTAATTGGTAGAGGTATGTTCAACCAACTTAGCTACAGTAATTGCCCATTAAATCGTCATGACTGCTAGTAGATTGCCTTGCTCGTGCTTCGCTATTGTATAGATTGGATTTTATTGACTAGGTTTGGACACGTATATAATTCTATATAAATCATATCCGACCATATCCAGCCATCACTGACGATCAATCTGCCTTTGGATGCTCCCTCTTTCGCACCTCTGCACTGGCGCCGCTGGCATAGGTGTAGCCCGTTCCGGTGCAGCTGGCGCTGCAGGTCTGCGAGGTGCGCGTGCCGTCGCAGTCCTGGTGGCAGCTGGACATCAGGCGGTGTCAACCCCACCAAAAGAAGTGAATGAATCTTATCAATGGCAATTTGACTGCAATTTGTAGGAATTAACTTAATGAATGTCATTACATTCTACAATGGTAATCAAATCGGTGTCAACTCCTAGTGAAAAAGTAGTGGTAATTTAGGGATTCTTGGGGGTAATCAATGGCAATGAAATCATATAAAAACAAATTGTATCAAATTAAGAGATGGCAAAGTTACGAGTTCAAATGGCCTCAAAGCAGGATCCGTCTGTGTACAATCAATCATCAAATCAACTATTCAGAGGACCCCCAGCATGAACCCCCAAAACCCTTAAGGACACTTCACAACCCCACTGCCCCGTTTGGAATCGTTTGGATGTTCCCTGAGGTTGTCAGTTTTAGAGGATAGGCCACCAACAATTTCCACCTATTCTTGTAGGTTCATGGGCTTCAGCATGTTTGTCAATCGATGTAATTGAATATATATATATATATATACCCTTAGCTACCAAACCCTTAAAAAAGGACGGGTGCAAAGTAAAACCCTGGGTTTACCCGTGATCAAACCACAAACCCAGGGTTTGCACGCAAAACCCTGGGTTTTCCATGTTTCCACCTTATATCCTCTAATTCCCGCCCTTCTTCAAGTCAACGTATCCAATATTCAAANAAACCCAGGGTTTGCACGCAAAACCCTGGGTTTTCCATGTTTCCACCTTATATCCTCTAATTCCCGCCCTTCTTCAAGTCAACGTATCCAATATTCAAAGAATTTTTGGGGTCAAATGAACAGTGTTTGCAATTTTCTTGAATTTGAACGCATTCAACTTCGAAAAGTTCGGGTCGGGTTTTCGGACCTCCGGCAACCCGTGTGCAACCCGTGATTTACCCGTGTTCAAC
>BGPT01000719.1:82523-97633 GCA_003297045.1 Symbiodinium sp. clade C Y103
ACAGGTTTTTACACCAACAGGTTTTTACACCAACATGCTTTTACACCAACAAGTTTTTACGCCAACAGGTTTTTACACCAACATGTTTTTACACCAACAAGTTTTTACACCAACAAGTTTTTACACCAACATGTTTTTACACCAACATGTTTTTACCCCAACATGTTTTTACACCAACATGCTTTTACACCAACATGCTTTTACACCAACATGTTTTTACACCAACACACTTTTGCACCAATCTGAATGTTCTGCATGAGCCTGACACCTTTACGTCCTGGCGCCTCCGTGCTTGCTGTCGCCGTGGTAGCCGGCGGAACACGCCGGAGGCGGTTAAATAACAAAACAATTGTCAATTTAGCAGGTGAAACTTATTCCAGCCATCTTTGCTCACCGATGTTCAATAGCCCTGGACATCCACGCGACAATTTCTGCCATCCCAGTCTCAGGGCAATTGGAAGATCCACTGAGTCTAAGCTCTGATTGAAATTCTCGCCAAAGATCATCTCACCTCGACCCGCCCATCGGTACGGTGGAGGATATCCTACTATCGGTTCTCCGGGTTTCTCCAAAAAAGTATGATGCCAACAGGAGTTGTTCAGGCTTTGTTGTGGCAAGTCAGCATGTTGAGCAGCAAAGCATTAAAGATTAAGTCCCTCAAGACCATTTGCATCCATTTCTCACATAAGTCGTGCCGTGGCACGAATACCCTTAGGCAACTTCACATTCTCCAAGCTCTGGTTGAATTGCCATCCAAAGGTCAGAGACCTCAGCTGCGCAGATTCTGAGAGTCTCGGGTCAGAGGTGATCATCAAATTTTGGACCTTTTTTAGGACGGATCTGGCCATGAAAAGTCCGCCAACACCAACCAACCTTGTTTCAGGACTGGGAAAACCATCTGTGAACCATCTTCTTGGAGCCACACTGAAACTGGTCTGTTGATGTCAGATTGAAAAAACAGTTTCCACGGCAATTTCAGACCAAACATATATATATCATGTTATATCATGCCCTATATCATGCCCTGGTGCGACATCGTTGCCACCCACTACTTCGCTGAGGATCCAACGCATGGATTATTTGCATGAAATTGGGTATGCACGCTTGAAGGGTCCCCCCTCCGGAGAAGCAAACAAACTATACATCAAATATTACTTTTTTTTTGTTTGAAGATATGATCAAGTGATATCAAATGTATGTATGTAGCTTTAATGTTACAATTCAACATGTTGCCACCATCAGGGGTTTTGTGTAACCTTAAACACTTGGGGTTGCAACCATTTGGGTTCACCACATTTCTGCTGCGATGTGTGCCGCTGAGTATCTGCAAGGTGCCCGGGAGCGTCACCTGGATGTTGAGCCAGAACCAGATTGGGAAGTGATCTTGATGATTTTTGATTACCGAATTTTGATCTTTGTCAATAAACAATAATTTCATTGGTTTTCATTGGTTCGTATCGATTCTCATTGACTGTCATTGATCTCTCACTGATCTCATTGATGTTCGCTGATTCTCATTGCACCTCATGGTATAATTCATAGATTCATAGATGGTCATGAACTGTTGGGACGCCGATGAAAATGACGAGGAGGATGGAAATTATGATGAATATGATGACGATGATGAGGATGATTATCATTATTATCATCAACATTATTAGCATTATCACTACGTTCTCAGTTCTCATAATTCTGTTACATTGTGATACACAATGGTGTTCATCATATTCCATGATTATCTTATCAGTTATTATTGTTAATGCATCCAGAAATGCACTAGAAAAAACAATGGCAAACTGCTTTTCCATTTCCGATCAAAGGCGCAGAGTCCAGGGGCTGGTTGAAGCGGCTGCCAAAGGTCAAACTCTTTAAGTCGTTTGGCATCTTCCTTAGACTCAGCGCATCTGGTGCTGGGAAGGCATGGCTGTCATGTGCTGTCATGGCCCTGGGGCCCAACCATCGCGGGGTATAGTACCTATGTTTGGAAGAAGCGTAGTGGATCAGCGTAAGGCCGTAAGGCGTATGCAGGCGCTCATCAGATGTGGCAGGTCTCATGCAAACTTGGGGTTATACAGGGTGCGGGTGGGCCTGCACACCGATAGATGGATAGATGGATGGATGAATAAATAGATGTGACATGATGTGACTAGTGGATTCATTGGATCATGAGAATCACATCTTTCTCCAAACAGATCTGCCAAGCTTCACATTCTCCATGCTTTGGTCGAAGTCAAATCCAAAGACCAAGTGTTGCAAGCCACTTGGGAGATCCACGTTCTCCTCGATCCAGGAGGGACTGTTGTGCGGACTGATCGTTACGAATCGGTTAAAAAACATGATATGGGAAAGCCATTCGTAAACGGAGATATGTTTTTGTCCTAAATGGGATTATAATGAATCTAATGGGGATATAATTCCATAATAGGATATAGAATATAGAACCAATATGAACCAACAATATGTTTGGGTGTCTCTGAACATGGGGTAAACCCCGAGTTACGGCCATTTTAGAAACAGTTACTGTAGATGATGACAAAGCATTGGCTTTAGGGGTACTCTATTATCTCTATTCTCAGATTAACCCATGCAGTATGTAGGGAATATCTGGCTTTTCTGACCTTCGACTCTTGCAGAGGCTGCACCAGCAGATCAAACATGGCAACCCTGGCCGCACCACCTGGTACCTTTTGGTTCAGCTTGATGCAACTTGATGTTCAAAACCATTCCACTGTAATTTTGATGCATCTCTTCAGATTGGGATGTTTCTTCGTGGGCCTTTTTTCAGCAATTCTCCACAGAGGATCACCCGCTTAGTTTCATTGAATCGATCACACCTGGCCCGCGATCGGCTTCTCCCACAGGGCTGGGCGGCCCCGAGCCAAGGTGCCATGCTTTGGTTGAAGCTCCTTCCCAAAATCAAAGATTCAAGGCCTGACCAGTGACTCTCCACTCAGCTGAGGTCCATTGGCGAAAATCTCCGGCCACTTTTTTTCGGGCTGGTGTTTACCACCAAATGATTGGGGGTGTATCTTGGCTTTCATCCTGGTATAATACCGTATTATATATAAATATGTGTGTTTTTTTTTAATGTTTCTTGGGGATTAAGACGCACCAGCTTCACTGGAGAACTGACCAAGTTTGGCGGCAGGAAACAGCAGTTCAACCCCCCTGCCTGCTGGTAACTCTGCATGCTCCAAAGATTGGTTGAAGGCCTCACCTAAGTGATGCACGCCAGGGTGCGCTTCTCATGGTGGCAGCCATCAGAACCTATCATTTGACCTTGAGAAAACAGGCAAGATATTGGTGTAGAACGAGGCCAAAATTTTCGCCATCCATGTGGCGATCCCTCCCTTCCCCCATCGTCTCTCACGCAGGCGAGGTGGCCGAAGGTCAATGTCTGCAAGCTGCTTGGCAGCTTTACCCGGTCCAAGCTTTGATTGAAGAATCCTGGTGTGGGGTTGGAATGGATGCAGAAGAAAACCGGAAAGCACCTGGGGAAATAGAACATGTTCGAAGTGACTGAGATCAACTAAGTACGCTCCGGAAATGTTCAAGACAAACCACACGACGTTTTTCTATGCAGTGATTTCACCAGGAAATTAATCGCCTCAGGGTTCTTTTTTCACCCTCCATGTCTCGAGTAGAAACCTCCGTTCAGTAGGTTGGCTTTGCAGATTCCATTGCCCAAAATGTACACCTCTCAGCATTTTGTAGTATACAAACATGTACTTGGAGAATCCAAAGACTATTTTAACAATGGCCTTTTGCGCAAAGACCGTTTCAAGCTCAACGCTAACTTTTTTTGTAGTCAGGTGTGTTTGGGCCCGAATGCCCATCCATTTCCATGATTCAATGTCGTTTCTATGGCGATGGGCTTGGACCCCTGTTCAGCCTTAGATTGTTGCTCGTTTATGTGTATATATATATATATATGTATTTATTTATGCATGATTCCAACTATCAAAAAAATCCACTGTAAGAATTACTATCTATGGCACAAGGCCTCCCCTGCCTCCAAATGTCAAGGACAGAAGGCCTCGGTGATTGCTGGGGGACTTCCTGACAAGGGGTCAGAGTTGGGCACTTACTGAAGACGTAAGAATGGGATCGTTCATCTATCACTATATGAATCTATATGATACAAATGAATACAACCCTCTCTCTCCCTCTCAAAAATGGCTGCATTTTGTTTTCAATCAGAAGATCCATGTGTGAAAGGTGGCCGCAAGAACACCTTTCCCCCCTGCAATTTGACATAGCACTGGAACAGCACGAGTGCCTGCAAGGGGCTGCTTGGCAGAGTACTGCCCTCCAGGCTCTGGTTGAAAAGCCAACCAAAGGTCAAACTTTTCAAGCCACTTGGAAGATTGACTTGCTCCAAATTGCGATTGAAGAAGCCTCACAATGACCAAAGATGATCAAAGAGGTGCGGAATGTGCCCGAAGGAGAGTGAAATCAACAACAAACCCTTATCCAACCACATGGCTGGTGTGCAACTAGGATCGATGGCCAGCTATTAGGTTTACATAATATGTAAAAATATATAACATGTATTTATTTATAGCTGTAAATACATATATGTATAATCTGATGGTGAATTATCTATATACATAATGAATGCTTGTGTCTTGTTAACCACTTAGTGGACGGGATAACGGAAAGCATCAAAGTGACAGGACAGCTTGTGCAAGGCCTATGATCTGTATATGTATCATTTTGTGATTTCCATGTAATCAATGTCCACGTTTACTTGCATGGGTCAAGACTCTCTGACGCAAACTCAACTTTATCAGTATCATTCTGACTAATGTCAACCCCGGATTAATAAATCCTGGTTCATTCATTTGGAGGGTCCCCGAAGATACTGACAATTGCATACTAAAATGGTACACAAAAAAACAAGCAGCCTGGTGGTTAAAATTCCGGCGTTGACATTCTCAAACATGGGCAGGTGCCCATGGATGACAGCGAGGAAGAACACAAGAATGGCGAACCCCAAGAACTGAACCCCAAAGCCATCTTGGAATAAAACATGTCCTGTACATGTCCTGTACTATGGTCATTCATCAACCCTTTAAATCAATGTGTTATTTCATCCACCTTTTTTTCGGAAATCACCAAACTCACCATCGTTATCTGCTGGAGATTCTGGGCCTTGGAAGGTCAAACTCTCAAGATTCTTGGGCAAGTTCACCTCAGTTGGTAGCTGGTGAAGTCATCCATTACTCAAGCGCTGGACAGGGCCGGAGTCTTGAAATCAATCCCCGATTTCATGCATGGAACCTAACCATCCGGAGATTACCACAAGAATCCAAACCACCAAGCCAAACCACGGGCTGATGAAGCCTGAACTTGGCGAGCTGGAACATCGAGATCGATCGGGGGGCCAAAGTTGAGCAACACCCTTTTCCCGGGAAATCATCTTTCAAACCCAGTGCTTCAGGGTCCACGTGATTCCCTCAAGGGGCTGAAGTGGTCAGAACGCAAGAGGGGATTTGACCATGACAATTTCCAAGTGGAACTTGAATGTAATTACAGCCCTAAAAGTCTGGGGGTGCAAGGGCAATGGTCCTTTGGTGAAACCCCAACTCACATTTTAGTCAGACCCTTATTTCTTGTTGGTTTAATTATTTGTTTCGTGGATTAACTCCCGCTGATTGATTGTATTTGCCTCTTAAATTCGACAAAATCTTTACATATTGACTACATCCGCATGTTGATTGTTTTGAATACTAGACTGCAAATCCCATATGCTCCATGTCTGAAATAACTAAAAGAGTAGGCACGTATACGAGCAGCAAGCTGCAATTTTTGGTATATGTCTTGAGAAAATCATAGCAATGCTGCTGGTGACATACAATTTGACAGACAATCCACACCATCTGAGCTTGACTTAGCTCTCTCACCTCCTTTGTTGGGCTCTGTCCGAGGCGCCCCTTCCATGCGCATGTTTTCATGGACGTTTTCTCCTTGACAAACATGGCGGGTGTTTGAACCACCGGGAGCTTTTGACCCCTTGGAAGGACCTCGGAAGTTAGGAAGTAGCCAATCAAGAACACATATATCACTAAGGTATATCGGTTTACCCCATGTGTATATCCACCAAAAACTGGGTTTTAATATGTTTTACTATGGGTATTGCCCACAGATCAAATGCCTGGAATTTCCAAGTTGGAAGCACCAAGAAGTATAAGAAGTTTGACTTCCAGAGTAGGGACTTTCGAGAGTTCAATGTTAGTGGGTGTTGACTTATGGCTGAACGTGGCTGAACAATAATCGCTTTCCCAACCTAACTTTGGTTCACCCAGAAGCACAGCACTGAAAAGCACAAGAAATCCGATAAAATGTGAACATTTCACATACTGGGTCTACAGCAGGGATGCAACCAGAATCATTTGACATCAGGTATCATCAGATGGGTGTACAGTACGCTTCGCATTGAACATGGAGTGGTACAAACACAGATCGCCTGGGCATGTTACTGGAAGCAATGATTATATAAGCAATGTGAGAAATCCAATAGACTTCAATAGACCATCCCCAATACATTCAAGATTTGGAGGTGTATTGCTGGGTATACAGCATTATGGAATGTTGATCATTCGTTTGTTCAGAACCATGCTGGTATTTTGAAGCTTACCCACAGGTTCTGATGATTTTTGCGGTCACCAATCTACTAAATTACTTAGTTGGTAAAAATCCCAATTGTTGCCGGTTAGATCCCAAGTTTTTGAGATGCATGTCTACTTTCAGCAACCCCAAGAAATTCACAAGTACGATACCAAGCAAAAAAACATAGTGGCAAATTGAACGCGCACACACACACACACGCATGTCTGTACATATATACATATATATATATATATGTATTTACACAACTAAACCATATCTGCATCGTTTCGGGTGTTGCTAAGTTATGCTAAGTTACTATATTTCAGATCCATTGGAATCCCCTTCATTTTGAGGGTCCATCAGCATCCGAGTATATCCCCGTTCTACCACCCATCTTTATTGGTGAAATCCCTACTTTTTTGTTGCTGACTGCACCATTTTTTTGCTGGTCAAATTCCTTCATTTATCCCATTAAAAAAGTGCCACGGAAAATCCCATTTTTGCTCCCCGGTAGGCTTTCACCATGCTTACACCAGTCCTCCTGAAATCCCCATGGTTTCTATAGCAACTTTCCGGCGAGGTCCAAGGCTCCAATCGTCAAAGTCTTCAAGCTGCTGGGGAGTTCCCAAGAGAAGGCGGCCCAGGGTTGAGTCTCCTCCAAGACCAACTCCGTCATTCCTGGCTTTCGATTGGGCTCTAGGGGATGGCCGTCTCCTCACCAGTAGGGGTTAAAGTCTGGTTGAAATGGCTTAATAATGGTTATAATCTGGCAAGGAATGGTGATCAATAGAAGTAATCTCTGGTAATCAAACCTGGCAATGGATGGCAATCTGTTGGTGAATCCCGCCATTTCTGAACCATTTCTCATGATGAATCCCCATTGTCGTCACCTCTAAAGCTTCCAATTTTTAAACATGGCACTGGACAACCGCCATATGTATCCACTGATTTTCCCAGTAAACCCTCTATTTACAAGGGAATACAAGGGATTTCCCGTGGCTATGTTTGATTCCCAAAGGGTGCATCAATTCATAATCACTATGATAATCTCAAACAAGCCCCAATTTCACTTTTTCGTTACAACATGTTTTCAAGTATCATATATACCATCGTGAAACTGATTTATATCATTTTAATCATCTGGTAAACTAACATAACTATGGAAAATCACCATTTTCAATGGGAAAATCCACTATAAATGGCCATTTATCCCATTTTTTCCATCCAAAACCACGTGTTTCCCATGGATTCCCACGGCCAGGCGACCATCAAAGACGTCATCCGTCTCCCCATTTGGCGCGTCAACGCCCACGGGGCGACGCAACTTGGTCCAGGCCTTCAGCCTGGCGGAAACGATGTGATGTTTGCACATGGTGAACTATGATTTATAAATATCTATATTGCATATATAAATGCAAATGAATAAATAAACAAATAAATCAATCAATCAATAAATATGTATATATATATATATGCACTAGTGTATATATATATAACTGTATAAATGTATATACATACATATCGTATGTATATATATAGAGAGAGAGAAAGACAGATATCAATATGATTGAACATGTGTGTATAAAATGTAAACTTGAGAAATTGTAGTGCGTGGTGTGCAACACAAATGGGGATGGGACCAAACCTACGCAGGCTTGGGACGGGTCAGCCAAACCCAGCGGAGTCTGGGGGACGGACGCATTACGGCGCAGGTACACGTAGCACAAAGACGAGAATTGCCTTGGGAGCAGCAGCCAAGGTGATGGGGAGCCCATGGGACTCGGGGCCCCATGGGGGTCCCTAAAATTTCCATCGAAAAAATAGCGGTAAAGATCATGGTGGGTATATCAAACTAGTTAGTGGGTTCGACAACTTATCATGGGGGGTCCGCCTTGTAAGGGTGATCACATGTTTTTCAGGCTCAAGTCAGTCAAAACCTGAGCCATGGAAAATACCCGTATCATATCACCATCCTATCCATCTTTTTTCGGTGATGGGCATCCGGTGTCCCTATGGGTTATGAAATATCTCCCGATGAAACAGTTATGTAGGATCAAGTGGTGCCTATGGGATTCAGTCAGAATGATTCCTTCATGAACCAATGCAGTGTCATAGGTTTGTCCAGAAATGAGGTATACCTGCAAATTGCATCAAATTTCTAAATCCTACTTGGGCAAAATGTTCATAATCAATTGAACGATTGCTCTTGTTTCCTCCCTCCGTCTTTCCTTCTTTTCTCGGACAAACTTCAGAAACTGGCTAGCAAAGTGCCCCCACTGTGACCCAAAGTCTTTGACAACTGCCACCCTGAGCCACCGTTCCCATGCACCAAGGGACTGCAAACCTTGTTCCTTTAGCGTTTTGGTCATTGAAAGCTTGGTGTCCCCGAAGTATACAAAAACCTCAGTTTGGGCAGCTAAGCTGTGAACATACTATATATTATGGAATATTGTGGTGGTTACCATCAGGGTGTTGTGTGTGTGTTCATATCAATCATGCACAGTTCAGAAGCGCAGGTCTTAAACACATCGAAAAGCGGATCACGTATTCCTATTCTGAATGGAATGTGGCAAAAAAACTATCGATCGCCACACTGCTAAACACATTGAACCAGTGGCCACTGGCCCTGAAAATCCCCTCCAGCAGCTGGAACTGATCGAGATGGTAGAAAAACTGTTTAGATATGTTTAGATGTCATCCCAAGCCGCTTGCCCGGCTGTGAATTCTTGTGGATTCCACACACACATGAAACTTAAACCGCTTTGGGCATCAGTTCCTATATGAATTTATACGGATTTATGGTGAGATGGTTTAACGGCGTTGTTCCAAGGCCTATTGGGCAGCTGCTGCAAAGGCGAGAAGCATTGGCCCCGGGTTTGGGCGGCACGCGCAGGCCTGAATGACCCACACCCAAAAAAAAACGTCATTTTTCCCCTGAAGATGCATGAATCAATGGATCGGTTTAACGGAACATCTACAGGAAACCGTGGCTTTACAGTTTTACCCCACAAATGCCAAGGTTTCCAGCAATTTTTCCCTTCACATCTGATAAAGAACCTTGTGACTCATGGAGTAAGTGGAAGCCACTTTGGCAAATCCATTGTGTATCAAGACTGCATCGGTGATGGTTGGCACCTGTGAGCTGTTTCAATTCTTGGGGTCTTCGAATGAAGACACATCATCTCAAGCTGCAGGGACATGTGGCATTATTCCTCCAAAATGATAATGACCACACCATGATTCTGCGTGTACTTGGCACATCTTGGCACATTAACCAAGGAGAAAAGCAAACATGTGATCTCGTTGATGATGTTGTATCTGGGCAAACCTGATGTACGGCTATAATGGGATCATTCACTTTGCTAACCATGATTCCAGTGAGGTCACAGTGAGGTCGTCATAATTTACCCAGCCTGATGATGTTGTATGGAATCCTGTGAGTTTCCATTGCAGCCTCTCTAAACCCATGTGGAGGTAACCTTCGAAGTTGCGTGTCCAAATGCTTCCCGGTCAGGGTGCAACGGAATGCATGTTATATCTCACAAACCAAATGCAACAAAAAGGGGGATGATTGCAGCCACAAGTTATCTTCAAATATCTTCAATACAGCATGCGATCCAAATAAGTTTATAAATTGTGTATCTATGTATATATTATACATGTGTGTGTGTGCGTGTGTATACTATGCCAATAATATGTATATATATTATATATATATATATGTTCATGTCTGCTTCTGTACCATCATCATCTGCAAAATTGGGGTACCTATGAGAATGCACATACAATATATAAATTAAAACACAGAAAGTGATAGCTTGCAAGGACCTTGCTACATTCAAATTCCAGGATCTCTTCAAACACTCCGCTGTTTGACTCTAGTGGAATGTGGATCTATTCATAAAAAGGGGTCCTGTGCTTTGCGAGGCTTCATTCTTGAGATTGGATTCATGCTCTCAGATTTGTTGTTTAATCAGTGAAATCCTCATTCTGCAAGGTGATTTATCCATTTCTCATTGGATTGGGTTAAGGGAAAATTTACAGGAAACCCCTATATTCGATGGGAAAATCCATGGTTTCCGGTTAAAATTTTCCCTTCACCCAATCCAATGAATTTCCTGCTACCTTTGGCCCTGCAAGGCATATCAATTCTGGGGATTGTAACCATCAAACTCGGTATGTCACTCTCTGAATCTGCTGACCCGACCCGACGCCATCCAACGAATCAAAATTGCCCCTGCCATGACCGGCTTGATATTCAAATACTAAAAGTACCCATGAAAGGTGTCCATAAATGGGAGACAGTAATCAGCAATCCATCCATTTTCCAGGTGATCAGTACCCTCTCTTGATTTAACGTAGCTATACAAAATTGTCATGTTTAATAGGTCATAAATCATCATAAATCATCTGCAAATGGGCTGTGGCTTCCATAGCCAAGTCAAATAAGCAAAAACTACTTCCAAAATTGCAGTTACTTAGTACTAAAATAGACTAAAATCATCTAAAATCTGTGGTTGTTCCAGGACTCATATTGAAGTCCCCATCCAACCCATCCAACGGACCCCCTGATTCGCCATCGCCCCTCTCCATTTTCGCGAGCTACGAAGGGCATGCAGCAGTTCCTCCCCAACGAGGTGATCGGGAACGCTGATGTTAAAGTCGCCGCCATTGAGGCCTGATTTCGCGTTTTATTGTTCACCCAAGGGCCGAGAAATAAAATCAGGATGGCTCACCACCAACTAAATATGGGGATGATTGGGGTGAAAGCATTTTTTGAAGGAAAATTGTGTTGGAAAGGAAGTGAAAACTCGATGAGGAAATCAACGGATTGCTCTAAGATGTAGGGAAAATCGGGATTTCAGAACCATCTTTTTCCCAGCAAGTGAAAAGGTTTCCTGAACATGTTCCCATCATCCCATTCTAGGCGGAAAATGAGAATGAACCAATAATCCAATAAATCTTTAACTCTTGGGCTCTAATTTTGGACTGTAGCTGTGGTCTATTTGCAGAGGAACCAATGTGTATACAGTACTCCTCTCAGACATGGACGGTTGGAAAGTGTGAAATGCACAAAAAGATAATTTTTGGCGGGCCCATTGGTAGGCCATGACTATCAACATCATTCAATATTATTTAATCAATTTTGGAAGTCTATGTGCACATGTATATATACATATAATATATATATATACACGTGCATATGTATGTAAAGCACACTGCACACACATAGATATAACTATTTATAAATATATTATAAATACATATTCATGCACACACATATATATATATATATATATGAGCGGCAGACAAAATTACTTACTACCCGCAATGGACATGGCCAAAGTGGGTGGTCCCCTATCGGTTATGAAGGTTTGTACTAGCAATTTGAACATCCCAAGTCCACTCCCTACTACTTTAGTCTTCCGCTAATTGTGTCGGTTACTCATATACACACACACCAATTTAGAGAATTTGGATTATGTTGTATCCGAACGCTAGCCTGCTAGCCCACACTTCACCAAGTGGTATGATATGGTATGATAATTCAAGTGCTATCATGTGCGCCCTGGTACAGGAGATCAACAAGTGCCGGCGAGTGCTTCCCAGCAGCCTGAGAAGTGAAGATGAAGTGTTTTCTCATCATCATTCTCATCATCCTGCCACTGAACTCTCCCAGCTGAAAATGCCAAAGGGAGTGCTCTTGAAGGGTAGGAATGGAAGTTGCTACTTTGCAGTCCCTGATGGTTCTATAGCTGGTTGGCGGGTTGAGCACATCCCCCTCAAAAAGAACATCAATGTCAATCATCATCCCATTTAACACAGTTAAACATCTTTGAAACCAGCAGCCACACTATGCTAACAACACATGACTTTCTGCCCACAGGAAACTCCAGAACTTCTCAGTGAATTCACCCATCAAGACGCCGGCGAGAACTGGTCATCCTGGCAATTAGAGTCGTTCACCACGTCTGTGTTCTTCTCAATCACCTCGAGCTCTTCATTGCCTGAGCCAAGCCGGCTAGGGCGTCCATACATTGGTGATGCTCTTCCATTTATGGACAAAAAATCCAGGGGGAAATCAATGAAGATAAACAAGTTTGTGGCTATTGCATCGTACTTCCAGATTTGTCAGCATATCCAGGTGATGGAAATGGCTTTTCAGCTGCAAGAAACGTCGCAAAGTATTTTCTGGAAGCTGATGCTGAAGATGATGTGAATGATGGCAAAAAATCTGATGCGACGGCGAGACGACACATTTATACATCATATACATTTGTGTATATAAATGCATACCTATATATATATATGATCTTCATGTAACGACAAACCCAAATGAGTGCAACCCCAGTTGCCCATGTCAAAGGTGTTGTTCAGCAACGACATCGCCAGCCAGTCTTCAGGGGCACCCGGTGATAAAACGCACCACGAAAGGGTCAGACTCAAACAGCAAGGACGCTTCCCGCAGGCAACGGGGCGAGAAATCGCAGGACGCGACGCAAACGGCCCGCAGGTCCAAGCGGAGAAATGTGGAGAAAGCTTGCGGAGAAATGCAAGTGCTTGTAATGCCTAGTGCTTGAAAAATGATGATGATGCATAATCAGAACACGATTGTTGACAAAACACCATCGTAAAACGGAGAAAATCGTTGCAAACGACATGAAGTCACAGCGCCGCGAAAAGGCATGTTGTCCATGCTTGAGCCTGGTGGCATGTAACCCATCATTGCTGGAAATTTCTCCAGGATGCTCCTCTCGCCTGACCATCACCTGTTTTCGAGGGGTGAGCAAATAGTTCACTATTGCAAGGTGATGTTCTAAGACCCTACGATGAGAAAATGAGCCGATCCCCGCGACAACAATGAACCTGGCACCCTTTGGGCCCCAAAATCTCGACAGAGCCGTCACGATCCAAGACCAAATCAAGGCTTCCAAAAACGGACTATCAATCTAATTCAGTAGAAGGGGATTTTGGAAACCCAAAATTGTGAATGAATCACCAAGCTTCCCAAGCACCCCGGCAACTTGCACATGCTCTCAAGCTTTTCCCGTCACATGGTGAGCAGAACGGCGTCTCTAAGCTCCTAGCAACATGCTTCGCCCCCCTTTTGCCTGGGAAATCACCATGTCTAATGGGATCAGCGAGGCGATTGCCATTGCCATGCCACCTTACGGACTTTCCAAGGTTGAATAACATTTTCACGGCAAATCAACAAAAAAACTGATTCCAGGATGAAAAGTGCTGCGATTTCCCTAGCGCTATTGGTGAATATTTTTTGTGAAATGATCTAACACTGTTCTTTAGAATACTTTAGAACAATTTGTCTGAAATTGATAGAACAGCAAATCAGACCAGTCCTGAGAGGCAAATGGTCGAACAAAAAGTGAAACTCGGCGATCTCTATCCACCAAACGTATCAAATATCCTCAAACGGCTCCCAAAATCCAATGCAAACCCAGAGTTACTGAGTATGGTTTTTTAAATCACGGGGATAATGATTAGTTCAACATGATGATATCTAGGATGTTTCCAGGATGATCTTGTACCTATGTGTCATCATGTGTCACTGAAACTCCGGTTGACTCGGGTTTTTCGACACATGTTGAACAAAGCAGACTGGCCCCGCCGCGTCACAGGGGGTTCAGGTGCTTCCACCCTTGAAACCAGCCATCTTTAGCCTCAAACTAACTAGACGATCATGTCTACAAGATGTCTATCTAGGATACATCACTGTCCAAGTATTTATGACCCTCGGATTTGAAAGTTCCTTATAGGCATTTTAGAGCGGATCTCATATGTTTTTATTTTTGTTTTAATAATACGTGCATATATAAATATTATATATATATATATATAAATATGTGTGTACCAAGTTGTATAATGTGTATCAACAGAACCACCTATTCTTCATCGGTCCTGCAACTGCGGCAGCAGTAGTTTCGCTTCACCTGGCGGTGAAATGTCCATGGGGATGATCCTCGATGGCTAGGGAAACAAATACCAGTTTTAAGGGGTACATCATCAAGCTAAATGGGCCATGTCTGGAGCTATGTTGGTTTGCTGGAGGGTATACCTATTAAGCAATAGGCTCAGAACCGCCCACTAGGACTCCATGATCGTTAGGGTTGAAGAATGTTGACACATGACTAAATTATCCCCGTGAACATCATTCCAGTGACGTCATAGTAAAGTCCAAAAATAATTCATCCAGACCTGAGAAGGATGTAACGAAAGCCAGTTCGAATCTGGGATCTGGAACCGGATGGCAAGGGACCCATGTTTCTTGCCTTTTTTAGTGCCGTCATAGCCTNTCGAATCTGGGATCTGGAACCGGATGGCAAGGGACCCATGTTTCTTGCCTTTTTTAGTGCCGTCATAGCCTGTTTTTCAAAAGAAAAATCTCATATTGGTTCGCTCACCTGTTGCTAAATGTTGTTGCTGTCTCGATTTCATGCCTTTTTTCTTTCGAATAACACGCTATGACGGCAGCAAAAAAA
>BGPT01000719.1:100240-116334 GCA_003297045.1 Symbiodinium sp. clade C Y103
CCACTTTTTACAACCCCCCAGGGGCGGACCAGGGGGGAATCGATACCCCACCGTCACTCAATTGCGACACGGTACATAACCCTCAAAAACGACCCGGTGTCCCAGGTAGAACNAATTATGCCTTTTGGTCAGCTCTCCCCCCAAACCCCTTAAGCTCACTTTCGTTCGTAATAATAACTTCAGCCTAGCCTGCCGGCTGGCTTTCGTAATTATATATCACTATATGTCCATTACATTGCATGATATCCATTTATATTCCTATCTAGTGACCAAAAGTAAATCAACAGTTGAGTAAATCATCAATACGCCTCGAAATGATGATCTTTAATCTCCATGTTCACCACTCTTGGTGGGGAACAGTTGCTATCATGGTATACACTTATACACATATATGTATAACTAATAAGTAGTTGACTATACTTACTATCATGATATATATATATATACATATGTATGGATATTATGTTTACACACACACATGTATATATATATATATACACATAATGGTGTTGATATGGCAACTAATAGTTACTATATGCGGATGATATTCCCATCATCCCATCATTTTTCCATCTCTTCATCGCACCTTGCAGCGCTTCCACCGCCTTGCAGAACGTCAGCACCTCGCAGCGCACAAAGGAGGCCTGGAAGTCGCTGAGCCTCGAAATTCGAGGCTCAAATGGCCATAGAAAGGGGAAAAACTTGGGGAAAGACGTAGAAAAACATGGCAAATATATGGGACAAACATTCGAAATAAAATGAAACAATATGGGAAATGCATTCGAAATATATAGGAGCATATGGGAAAAAACATTCGAGATAATAGGAAACTATAGGAACAGTGTCAAAAAGCATGGGCGAAAATATGGAGGATGAGTCTATCAAACCACAGAGAAGACACATGGGAACATATGAGAAAATATCCGGAACATCCAGTGAAAATAGTAAGAAATATGGGAAGAACACATCGAGAAAAACACAAACATAAGGGAAACACATGGGAATTCATATGGGAAAACTAGATTGGTTTATATTGAGGGATAGATTGCAGGAAACCAACCTCTGGACTTTGAAACATAACTAGTTTCCTGCGGATTTCCTCTTGAGCTGATGCTGGGAGTATTGGAAAATATGCGGCAAAACCATAGACTCTACATGTCATGGACATATCATTTCCTGAACCCCCTGGAAGGTAGACTTATTTAGTCTTTGAACATATTTATATGGAACATAATCGGGCAATCTGGAGCTTTAAATTAGTGACCGGGGTCATCAATCCAGAAAATCATGGAGAAATATTGAACAAATGAGAACATATCTACATCCATGCAGCTAACTGATGAAATCTTGTGTATTTTCCTGATGCAACAACCAAAAAAATCAGGATTTCGAGCGACCCACAAACGCCCTCCCCTGCGCCGCACATCCAAGTGACATGGCCACAGCTGAGCGCCAGTGGCGGGCCATTGAGCTGGCGCTCATCAAGGAATTCCAGGTGATATTGGAAGGCTCCAGCTGCAGTGACTTCATCCTGGGACGCGAACCCCGCTTGAATTGACGTTTGAATACCATCCTTTGGATGACGGTATACTGGGGATATCATGGGATAGTATCCATCATATCATTTATATGCATATCATGCTGTAATCAAATGTGGCTGGCAAGCTGGAATTTCCCTGAACTAAATCGAGGTTTTTGATGGGAATATGCATGGAAAAAATCAAACTAAATGGTGGATTTTTCATTGGCATGCCATGGCCGTCTTGGAGTCCTGGAAGCTGCAAATCCGAAGCGAAGTTTCCCGAAGAAACGATGGTTTTCAAATTCCAAAACCCTACCCTTTTGGTAAACCAACATATCTATTAGAAAATCACCATGTTTGGTAGGTGAGTTCATCCTCTATACATGGCCATTTTCCATAGCATTTACGAGGTTGCCAACGTCCCAACAGCGCGGCATACCCAGGCCTTCCCAACAACTCTTGGGCATCTTCCGCCTGCGCTCCAGCGGCCAAAGCGCTAATGGCTGCATTGCCTGAGGGAACTCAAAAAACCAAGTCGCGGTTACAGTATACCCAGGTCCTGTTGATACGGACTATTTTGATTACTACAAACATATAATATATATATATATATATATACACGTACTATCACTATCTATTCAAAGTTGCTCATACTTTTTGTTTAAGGTGTAATAATCAACAGTGGTTTATTTAAAACCAAAAGTGTTTGAACAAACTAAGACATCAACCAGGAAATCCCCAAAAACAGTACATTACATCGTATAAATCCCATTGAAATTCCCATGACATCCCCTGTTTCATCCCTAAAGTTCACATCAGCCGTGTCGCAACTCACCACGCTCAGGGCCATCTCAGGTGGCCGGAGCTGCAAAACACCAAGGGCCTGACACCGAAAATGGTGGATTTCCATGGGACATGAGGGATTTCCATGGGATGAGGATTGATTTACCGGTGATTAAACTTCGGCAATCTTGGGAAGCAACACGGAATTATATACTTGGGGATATTGCCAGCAAAAGATTCCATTTTACCGGAAAAACAGCGTGGATTTCAGCAAGGAAATGGTGATTTAATGCCCAACTGATGCCAGGAGGGAAAAACAAGCATCAATGAGGACTGTTGCTAACTTTAGATGCCAGTGGTCCATCTCAAATACCAGAGACAATATGCCCTTTACGTACTACACTATGTCGAAGTTGCAGGTTGCTACCGCCACCAACTAGTGAGGTTGCGTCACTGCGTTCCCCATAAAACAAATCCATGTGAATGACTTACCAAATCAAGTTGGTTGAGCTTGCTACCATATACCCAAGGATTGAGGAATTTCTATGAATTTCTATGATGTCCAGATCTTTTAAGTGTATAGGATAAGTGTAAATACATATCATATAATCATACAGATAATCAGCCTCATCGCAAGCTGTGCGCAAGACGTGAAAACCATGCCATGTTATACCTGTCCCTTCCAGTTCTTTGGCGCCAAGACACCCACTCCCATTGCTGTCCGTTGGTTGCAGCACTCATCACCTGTGCCCAAGTCTGGGAAGCCTTCTCAAGGGTGCCCAAGAAAAGATCAAAGAACTGCTTTGTAGTTGGTTTATGGCGTAACCCCCTTGAAACAAAGCAAAATGGTCCATTCGACGATTCCATCACTACAGGAATGGGTGCTAAGTTGGATGACCAGCTAAAGCCGAAGTGACACCCATAAGTAGTCTTTACCGCTTATTCCAATGCGTTTTGAACTTGACGATCTTCATCTGTTTATTCTTTGCCAGCTGAAAGTAGTGTAAATTATAATCTATCATAATAGATAAGCATAAATAACCCTATACCGATCTATACCGTATGTAAGAATTCTATCATAATATTTCATCACTGCCCAGATTGAATTTCATGATGCATTTTCCTCGACATTTCCAATCTGCCAAGAACCCTACATTCTTCCAAATCATGACTATAGAATATAGATGACTATAGTAACTATACGGCCAGGCGCCATCGTTTGCCCGGACCGGCGTAACTATGGTATATACTTATATACTAGAGTCATAGCCATGAGATTCATCCCCTAGCACCTCCAGTCACATCTTCGTCCAATCCTCATGCCCAAGCCTAGATACCAAAAGACAGAAACGCGTGATTTTGAGCTGCTTAGTACTAGTTAGATCTAGTTAGTACTTGGGGGATCTCCGCATTTGTCATTTGTCACTCCATTTTTTGGTAGCACTAAACTCTCCATCCAGTTGAACCCTGGAATCCCCTGGAACCCCACTGGGCACCGTGTTGAAGGCCACGTCATCCCGCTGAAGTCCCACTTGTGCCATCAGCATCAGCAGGTCCAAGGCGTAAGGCCAGTGCTTGGCGCGCCTGGAGGGAAACTCAATGGATTGATGGGAAAATCTGCGGGAACAAAATCCAAGTCTTTTTATATCTTCTTACCCAACTTTTTGAGGGTTTCTTGCAACTTAACTCCCTTGAACCAATCAATCCAGGGAGTCTCTGGTGGATTGTGTTGACATGAAAACTTGGACTTCACAGCACACTTGGGGTTTAAGACTTAAGATGATTGTCTCGTGGTTTGATCAGGTCTTGAGTCTTGATGTTGGAAATTTTGACCCTGCAATATTTGGGAAAGTACCAACCAAACATATTGGATTGGTTCATATACAGGAAATCTGAGGCAACCCTGATTGGCCTATCAAATCTAGGGGCCCATGGAAATCCATCAGTATCCCTAAAGCAGTCGTGTTTGCGGAACTTCAGTAGTGTATGTGATGTTTGTCCATCGAAGACCATCAAAACATGATGTGTTTCCATCAAATTCCAGAATTGCTACATGAATAAGCACAGAAGTTTTACCCATAGGGAAAACATATGAAAATCTCATAGATATCTCTAGACATCCTGGGTTTGATCGCTGTCCAGATGCTCACAGGCACTGGCAACAGAGCTTACACTGATGACGCTTGGCTGCAACTGGTTGTCCTGCAGTGCAGCACTTTAAGTGGGTGATCCAATTTTGGAGGATTTACCATCCGGTAAACAAACATTCAAATCCTCTCGGACAAAAGAGTGAGCTCGGATCCTCAAAAGAAGAGAAATTTCCAAACCAAATTCCGGAAGAAGCACAATCTACCAGTACCACTAGCCCCATCAACAACATAGGGGTATGCAAGGGAGATGGATCACAGGATTCAAAATCCATTTATGGTACGGTCCATCTGTGATACATGACACCCCTTGGTCCTTGGTTCCCATGTGTGTCATGGCTCCAAGCTAAGGAATCCCCACTTTGAATCATCCCCTCTTTGCAGCACCCAAGGTCCCAACTATCTTTGATCCCACCAGTGACAAACCAAAACGCCCGCGTCCCGCAACGCTTTCAGCAACGCCAACGCCAGATCCTCCAGGCGCAGAATTCATCATCGATCTGTAGCATCCATGTGCGTCCATAGGAAACGCCATCTATTTGCATGGCATATTCACCCTTTAAAATAGCTGAAGTAAATGATGCCGTGCGAATAGATGGAAGTGGCTTGGTCGAACGTATTCTACATTTGCATGATATATCAGCCATTTCGTAATTGTGAAGTAAATGTCAGCACCATTGAAGTTTGTGGACCAACTAGATGCCCAAACCACTGCATCGGCAACCTTAGCACATTTTGGATCGTTTAGGTAAGTGTCCACGCCAAGGAACCCATTGTTGCCCTTGGTCGCATGCCGCCATGGCCGCATTGAAACCGACCACGTCGGGGGTTAAGCTCCGCTTGTCGTGCCTCAAGGGATGGTGAAGCTACCAATATGTGTGTGATACTTGTTCTGAGTGAAGAAACTGAAACTCAAGAACGCGCTTGAACAGAATTTCCTTCCACATGTCCCCATCCCAAACTCTTGGCAGTGGCCACGGCTAATCCCAAATAAACATCCATCTTCAGTGGATACGCCAAGAAATATCTTCGTCCATGAAAATGGCATAGCAGCGAAGCCATTTCACTACTACCTGCCCGTCACCGAGGCCAAGAAGCGAGAACAGCAGCAGCAAAGCACGCTCCCACTGGCTAGCCTCTGCAAGACAACACATGAGCTGAACGAAAACAGCTGCTGGTCGAAAACACTGGAGCACAACGCTACTCTCCAGTAAATTACATGTTTTGATAATAGGTAAATTGTGGTAAATGACTAGAATGACTACCCTCTGGTAAACTAACATAACTATGGGAAATCACAATTTTTAATGGGAAAATCCACTATAAATGGCCATTTTCAATAGCTACGTTTAATTACCAAACGGTAAATGACTAGAATGACTAACACTCAACAATTCAAATCACTTGGATGACCCTTGATGCCAACCATCAAGTTTTTGTGCACCTCACCGCACGCGCTGATGGCAGCATTCAACACGGCCACATCAACATCTCCTGACGGCCGCCCGAAACATGAAGCAACCTGTGGTCGACCTGGGATGACCTTGGTAGCCACTCTGTGGATTCTCCAAA
This sequence comes from Symbiodinium sp. clade C Y103, assembly GCA_003297045.1. Taxonomy (NCBI): domain Eukaryota; class Dinophyceae; order Suessiales; family Symbiodiniaceae; genus Cladocopium; species Cladocopium sp. clade C. Next base: position 106,265 of record BGPT01000719.1, read on the forward strand.
ATCATGGCCTTAGGGAAACATCACAGAGCACGCAATGACATGCTATGACCCCATGTGCTTCTCCTGAGGCTTCTTTGAGGTAAGCGAGGGCTTCTTCCCAGTTACCTGGAATTCGAAAGAACTTCATAGTGACTGGAAGGGGTTTGTTGATCTCAACGTTGATCTCAAGGGATCCCAAAAAATGCTGCCCATAGCGGCAAAGCACCCAAACATCGCGTAGAAATCGTGCGATTTGAAGGAACTGGGAACTTCAGGGCATATGGCATATTCTTAGTAGGTAGAGAAAGAATACATCACAAGAAGAAGACAGGGTTTGATTTGATTCATGGAGGAGTTGTTAGGCTGCATCATCCCGAAACAAATCAAAACATCGATTTGAAGAAGGCGTAAAGGCACCAAGGGGCCATGTATGGGCACCCCGGATCACCCAAGTATTTCGGTACTGATTAAGCAGCACAAAAAATTGGAAACAGCAAAAGAAGTGATTCATCATCGGCTCAGGAACCGCGCCTGTGGCAGAGATGCTGGAACTCCATGTCACGACATCAGGCTGAATCCTGGCGACGCCCAGGGATGCTAGGTCAAGGAGCCTAGGATTTGATGATTGATTTTCCTGGTTGGTTTCCAGCTCCCCGAAGTTGGTTTAGCCTCTGTGTGGGACACCATACCTTCGGGATCCCTCTCTGAAAATCGGACACCATTCCATCCGCTGGTTTATCATCCTTTTACCATATCAAATTGCCATTTCTGGTGATACCCCACTTCCAAACACACCCAGTGGGTCTTCTGGGACCACACCCCCCCAACTACTATGCCCCATGTCCAGCTGCTGCTTGGCTGCACCTTCGCGTCCGCATGGCTGCATGGACATGCTGCAAGTTGGGGGGGCGATGTGCGAGCAGACTGTTGAAAGTGATGACATCGGAGGTCAGGCGCCTTCACTGCTGGCAGTGGTGCAGCACCAAGTTCGGCCAAGGAGAATGGGGAGCCGCCCAGGCTATGATATAGTCATTTTATGTCATTTTTACCCCTAGTAGTACTTCTATTGCTTTCTACCGGCTGCGGTCATATTCATCATTGTACCACCATTGTATCGCCAGGATATCGCCACGCCATTCCTCATATCTATATATCTTACCATCTGATATCGGGTTATTTGACATAGCCATGGAAAATGGCCCATTAAAAATGGTGGTTATATATCATATCACATCCCGGGCCTTCCCTCGAGCTGCTCCAGAACTTCCAAGGCTTGCTGCCAGCCCCCTGCAACCTTCCAAGTGCACCCAGAGCTCGTAATGTCCAATTACGGCAAAACATTGTCAGGGTTCCTGGAAACTATACCCCAAACACGTTTGGCAACTGGAGCACCAGGAGTTCCTGCCTTGATGCAGCTGTTCAGGCTTACCACGGTGGGTTCCAAGCTGTGGCTTTCCATCTCCTGGGGAGGATGACGACCATGTCACGACCATGTCTCGACCATGTGGACGTGGATCTCTTGGCGCTTCCTTTGATTGGGTTCGCCTTGTAGAAGTTCTGAGCTATCATGGCTTGTGTCATAAGTAGCCTCTATGACATGCACACCTTAAACCATTGCGACCTTTACACCAGGCCTTTTTGCAAAGTCCCAAACTCCGCTGAGCCAGCAAATTCTACATGCCATATGTGCCTACTAAAGGCATTCTGGCAGGTTTCATCACTTCTCCAAACTTTACATGTGCGTGTGTGTATGTGGGTGCATCTATTTATATATGAATGCCATTATCTTAGCATATCCCTGACTGTCTGAATGCGAGAAAATCCAACCGCAAAGCTTTTTGCAAAGGCCGCCTCCATTAGAGCCATTGCATCACTCAAGGAAGTGCCTTGGCAGCCAGGAGACAAGGGAGGACAGAGTGGATTTTCCCACTGGATGTGCATCCCTAGCAAGTGGCTTACACAACTAATATTTCAATGCAGATATGCATAATTGGATTCAAAAGTGGCGATTTGACTCCTGAATGTTTGCGTCATTCAACCATGTCTGTCAACAACATTGGATACCTGTGAAGTGTCTAATTCATCCTAAGTGTGATGAAAGAATGTGAGGAGGCCTGGTTACATTGTTGCCTGTTACACAGCCTTCGTATCGAGGTGAGGTCGTATGATGAAACAAACTTCCTTAGGTTTCCTACTTGTTTACTTGTTTCATTGCCAGTTACCCCTACCATTCCCATCATTTCTGGTGACGTGAGCCATATCAGCAGAATGTTCACCCATGATGCAGTGTTGGATCCAGCTCTGATACCACTGATCTTGTACCGAACAAGATAAGGAATCCGTCAACAGGTGTGGATTTGTTCATATGGGTTTGCCTGTAAAAAAGGCATTTTACCATTCAATTACCCCGAAATCTAGTGTTTATTGATTATTTTGGAGGTATATCCCATTTTCAGGCACACCAAAATGTATTCACCCAAATGCATTCACACGCACCATGCACCAAGTCACAGAAGGAGATCGCGGTGTTGAAAGTGATTGCTGTTGGTGCCACCTAACACCACAAACAAACCGTCTGGATCCACTAGTAGATACCCTCTGGTAAACTAACATAGCTATTGAAAATGGCCATTTATAGTGGATTTTCCCATGAAAAATGGTGATTTTCCATAGTTATGTTAGTTTACCAAACAATATGCATGTGTCCATCTTTTCCCAATATTTTAAAGAAACTGACCAAACATATTGTCACTTACATCTTGATTGTTCTTTGGGGATTCAACTTCAACTTAAAAAAAGGGGTTTGAGCAACACTCTCTTGGAAGCATGGATATGTAGAACCAGTTATCCCAGAGGTAACTTAAACATTCAGGTGATGAACATACCACACATTGAAAAACTGGGTATCATCAGCAAACGTCACTTAAAAACCAACTGGCCGGGCCTTACATCCCAAGACTATGAGTGCCGCAATCATTTTCAAATGTGTTGTTTCATATGTTCATATATTTTCCCGAAAAAGGGGATTATATCATATATCGATTCATATCATTTCATATCAATTCATATCATGTGAATCATCATCCTTAGATCATAACATATCCAAGCAACCAGGTGATAATATGATCATTGTTGGGAGAACTAGCTGAGCTAAAACAACCTTACAAATTATATCATCATATACTCTCTGGAAATTTAACATAGCTAGTGAAAATCACCATATATATAAATATATTATATATATAAATAGTTGATTTACAAAAAAATGGTGATTTTCCATAGTTATATATGTTAGTTTACCAGTGAATAATCATCCAACTAGCTACTTCAGTGCCCCTGGTGCTGCTCCGGCCGCGGGTTTGAGGGCCGCCTCCTGTCGCCGCATGCGCTGTAGCAACACTGCTGCGCTGTGTCCCTGTCCGCCGGAACTTTTCAGGGCCGAGTTGTAGGTCACCGTGTCCGGCCACACCTGGAGATGGGATATGCAAGCCATAGAGCAGGACGTATAAAATCATGAAGATAACCAATACGGTCTCCAATACTTGATTGAATAACAATTGTAAGTAAAAACTGTATAAAATCTAAGTATGGGTGCCCCATAGTCAGCTTAGTCAGCCAAGTGCGTTTATAACTAATATAACCATGGTAGATAGACGTGTAGCTAATGGAGGTTTTACACCGGCTTAGAACTAGGCGCCACCACATTGAGGCAAGGCCAGGCCCAAGTAACTGTGAGGTTAGTCCCTAGAAGCCCTAGATATATCCAAAGTATATTCCAAATAGGAGAGGTTGGTTGATCTCACCCTGTCATGACTAATCCCAAAAGAGAACACAAAAGTTTATTTTATTATTGGGGGGGGGGTGGCAGGAGATCAACATGCATCAAGTCTCCGTGATTTATGGCAAAGAAATAGGTCCATCCAGCTGTCAAAACCACGCGCATTTACCCGGCAGTTCCGAATCAGCTATATCCACTTCAATGGTCATCCCAGTAACGAAATCCTCATTTTTCTCGTTATCCGGGTAGATCCGCTCTTTGTGGAAAGTCACATACCCATTTCATCCCGTCTTCCACTCAGTAAATCCATCTACAGCCTCATGTTTTCAATGTAAATCCCATTTCTTCGGTAAATCAACATTTTGGGGCCGATGTTCAAGGGTTGGTGAGTTAATTACAACCCTTCATCCCATTTTTTGGTATGACTGGTATGACGGTATGACTACACCCCTTCCCCCAATGAAGGGAACATCCAAAGAACTGGACCTGAATCTCCTCCATCTCCTCCAGTAGCGCCAAAGAAATCAGCCACGAACGTTGCCGAGAACCGGAAAAGAGCGAATTGAAACTGAACGTGTCCTGCGAGTTGGCTATCGGTCGTGTCTGTATGCAATATATAGTCTTTACATTTGTTTTTGTAAAGAAATATTAATTTTTCATTTGAAAAAAAATATGTCTGCTTCCCGAGCAGCACACATCACGACATTCCGACCATTGACATTTGCCAGTAGTTGACTTTCTTCCTCGTCCATTGTCAACTCAGTGGGTGGTCTTGCACCCGTGCACTTTTCAGGGTTATAGTTATGATGCACTAATCATGGCTGCGATGTGTTAATTCTAGAACAAGTTTTATACTTCATGCATGAGAAAATGGAGTAGGGTAGCAAGACGTATGTATGTTAGAGTCGGTTAGAGCAAGAGAAGATGGAGTAGCGTAGCAAGACGAATGTATGTAAAGCGCAAGAGAAGATGGAGTAGCATAGCAAGGTGTATGTATGTTAAGAGCAAGAGAAGATGGAGTAGCGTAGCAAGAGGGATGTATGCCAAGAGCAAGAGAAGATGGAGTAGCGTAGCAAGAGGTATGTATGCCAAGAGCAAGAGAAGATGGAGTAGCGTAGCAAAACGTTATTGCTTGGATGGTTTAAGGATTCCCTTATCTTTTGGGGTGAAAATCCCCAATGCTTGTTGCTCCATATCCCCGTTTTGAGAAATCCATTGAACTGATTTCCACTCATGATGCTTGACATGTCCAAATGTTTGCAGTTATTTGCAGTTACTTTGTTTATGCCATCGCAGGCGTTACCGGCGTGGAGGAAAACGACGTTTTTCACATATTGTGTGTCTCTACTTGGGTTGGCGGGGTGGAGGGGATGGGTCATTACACGTCCTGCTACGCTTCTGTGCGTCCTTGTCACATGGGGTCAGGTGGGGTGGGGCGGGGTGGGCAAATGTGGTTTTTGAAAACAACGGGAAAAATAAAATGCATTTAGATGCATGTAGTAGTTTTTTGTGTGTAATGTAGTGTAATAATGTGTAATATATGTACATGTATATATATATATATACGTATATATATACAGGTACATATTATATTCATTCTACAACCAACAACTATAGGGATCTGGGATCCATCTCACTCCAGCCTCCGTTCTCTAACACTTGTCATGTCATGAGGTCTCATGCCAGAGATGGTTCATCCTGGTGGCAGTACCTGACAAATCATACATACATATACATACCTAGGCAATCCTAGGCTACCCTCTGGTAAACATACGAACAGTTATTGAAAATTGCCATTGAAATAGTGGATTTTCCCATTAATAGTATGGTGATTTTCCATAGTTATGCAACAGTTTACCAGAGGCTACTCAACCAAACTATTTTGATATGAACTTATCAATTTTAGGGATAGCCCCCCCACCAGTGCTCGTCAACATGCAATTGACATCACAAGATATCATAAGCCCTCCAAAATGGGAATATCGCCCCCATCCAATTTCAATTTCAATCAATCATCATCAGCTTGATAGATCGATCAGGTACATTATTTTATGTACCTGGAACTTCCAAATCCTGGAAATTCTTTGCGATCTTAGGATTTTGCTGTTTTTTTCCTGCAAACTGAGGAGAAATTCCCCAACTTTCACGGTTTCAACATGTCTCATCCTCTGTCTCCACAAAACAGGGTACGTTTCGTTGGGGGCCCTTTGGGCATCAATCCCCGCCTGACGGATCTTTTGCCTTGGCATTTCCCAAAGCAAAGCCAGAGCCAACGGCCAGCGTCCACTTTTCCTCGGTAGAATCAACCGCTGGCGCGAGAGATTTTGATGGAAAACTTGAAGGAAAATCCATGGAATCCTGGTGTTTTTATTACATGTTTTTACCCCCAACATATAGAAGTGTCCTGCAGATTTTCCCTTTAATAATATCTGGGGCAAAAAAACAATGGTGGTGTGGGTCAACGTTCATCTCCAATCGCATGACGTTTCGTTGGTTGGATGACCCGCCGGGTAATCACACATGCGAACACGTATCCAAATCCCGTCCTTCGAATCCTAAATCATTACAGAGCTACGACCCATATAGTCCCCAAAGGAATAGATCAATATTACAGTAAAGGATGTAAATTCTAAATTAAATAACAGTTTCTGTGGGGGTGGTATGTGCTATTAAGGCCCTCAGGATTAATGTACACAAATAGGGTCAAATAGGAAAAACATGCTCAACATCGACCAAAAATACTGATTTTGCAGGGGCCTGCCCCAAAACGCTCATCACACTGTCCAAATCAAAAACACCTCTCAAAGCGTTCCGGTTGATGGTTGCGTGGCCCATTGTGGCCGTTCAAGCCCATTGGAGTCCAAGTCCCACATCTTTGGGAATAGAAATGAATAAAACACAATAAAACATAGATAAATCCCTAAAACCACCAGTTTTTGCATGTCTGATCACGTCTGATCTCTTTGTTCCCCAGCTGACGAGGCGGAAATTTCCCTGCCCCAAAGGCTCGCTACTGCAGCAATGGCAGTGTTGAAACTGGTGCAATCGACCCAACGGCTGGTGTCGCTCAAGAGCGCTAACGCCTGAGATCGAAGGGGCGAAGGGGTTGGGCACGGCTGGGCGGTTGGGATGATTTTGATGAGTTAACATGGTATAATTAACCATCATGGTAAGAATCAAACCACATCACATAAGTATACTTGAGCATGGGTATATTCCTGTATATATATATATATATATAATATTCCTATGATGGTCATACATCCACGATCCACTTATAACTGGAACTGCAACCCCAAGTAGTGATGGGACCCCAGTTACATCCCATTCCCATAGTCACCATGTTTGCGTAGAGGCTTTGGCAGTCCAAGTAAATGTCTTGTTCCTCTAAATATTTCCCTACCAATTTGAGGACATAAGCTTCCGTCACACGTCCAATAGCACCCATGAACACATCAGGGAAAAAGCAAACATAGATCCATGGAATTCCTATCGTTCCTCCAGCCCCCGAAGAGGGTCCAGGCTTTTGCAACCCTGCAAGAAGTTATTGAAGTTATTTTCAAGCTGGTTAGGTCCTTATGTCCCCAGTTATAGCCCAAAAAAACTGAAGTACAAAATACTGTAGATTCTAGTATTCAAATCCAAGCCGTTTCACCAAGACAGACGCTGAGTCTCCTGGTTCTTTAATATCACTGTAGATTCTCGTCCAACATTTCATCGCCAAAAAATACCAAATCATCAAACATCCGACCCAGTCTTGACCCATGTCACCCGGGTCTGCAATCAAACGCCACGCGTTACACCAAGTCGCTTGCTGCCACTGCTTCTTTTTGGCACAGGCGTTCAAGGCACAGTTCACGGCCAACGTGACAACGCTCCTGCCGACACCGTCACCTGCAAAGTCCTGGCAACACGGCAGTGGTCGTGACTTCTCTGGTACGCAGCATGCTAACACCCGCATAAAAACAAATAAATGTATCTATATACGTTTGCAAATGTATGTATATAATATATATATATATATTACAGATTGATATTAGATATGATTATTGTATATATATATGTGTCATTACCATTACTATATCTATATTGCATCCAATTGCATATATGTGAATAAATAGAAATATAGGTTGTAGATGGTTGTAGAGGTTTCTATATAATCATATCCACTCACATGCCGATGGCAAGAGACATATTCTAAGGGTCACTAGATCCCAAAAAGGAGATCTCACCCAGTTAATCCCCTTGGGAATCCTTGAGAAATCCCATTGTTATCCAATCTTGATCTGTTCTTTTTTTAACCCAGTTCCTTACCAGTGTCTAAATCGTTTCTATGTGCTGGTTGTGGACCATGATCTATCATCATTTCCCGCATCGTTTGAGTGCAACCTGAAGTGTGCTCCTGGTTGAGAAAACGCGCTGCTCAGCCACCGACTCTATTTTTTGACACCGCCATAGTCTGATTCCTCATCAACACCACCAAAATCTCATGGTCACTGGGTGCATCACTATTTTCCACATGTTTAATTGCTTGCAGTCATGGTTGCTACAAATGTCATCAAAATCCCATGGTTTGTCCATCATCCATGACAGTTTTGGGTGTAAAACTACCATCCATCATCCACCATCATCCCACCTGCTTCCCTGTGAGTAGTTGCAATGCTTCCCGCCAGCGCAAAGCTTTGGCGCATGCGATGGAGGCACTGCACAGAGCACCGGCCTGCTGGATTTCACATGTATAGCCACCCCCAAAAGGTAGAAAAGAAGTAAACTCCTATTTTAGTACTGGATAGTACTGGCAAATATGTGGCAACTTGAACCTTCTTTATAATCTTGGGGGTTGCTATACATCATCAGCAGTGGGATTCTATCATGAAAATAGGATAAACTAGTTAAATTGCACTACTTTATATATGTCCCTCACAAAACCCCCCAAAAAAAACGTACAACAACACCATACGTCATTGGAATCTGCAGTCCAAATAAGTTCCCTGCTACTCCCCACTTCATATGGTTTCCATTAGTCCCGACTTTCAGGCGTAGACCATAGACTTGTTACTTTCAAGATGTCCCCCCAAAACAATATAAACAAATCCTCTCTGACTGTAGATCAAAAGCTTCCCTGAAGCCCTTCATTTGGGGTGCTGGGATGACGCCTCGTGTCGCTGCAAGACCTGTGTCCCACTCATAGGATCTGGGGGGGGTACGGTTGGTTAGCTGCAGGGATTGTCCGGCTGCGTGGCCCCATTGTTTTACAGCCTGAAACCTGGAATCGGTTTTGCGTTTGGCATTTGACATATTTCCCAATTGAAACAACTACAAGTTCAGCCAAGCCGATGAAAATATCTAGTGATTCAAATCCATCAAAAAAACCGAGCATCACCAATCAACTCATACCTTTGGGTGAACATAAATCAACTATCCCAGTAGCTCCGATGGTTCAAAGAGTGTTTAAAACCTTCATTTGCCCACATGTTCCAACATTTGCTCATCTGTTCCCCCTATTTTCCCTCTAAAAATGGCCATAACTTGGGGATCCCAGGTCAACATCACCACAGTCCCACCTGGCCGTGTGCCCTCTCCACCAGGGCCACTGCTTCCCGCCAGAGCTCGCCGACAGGCGGTTGCCTTGCCAAGGCCTCGAGAGCCTCCAGGGCCTCGAGAGGGGAGGCGTCGGCGCTGAGCTTCCTGTGGACCTGGGACAGGGAGGTGTTTACAGGAAACCCCCATGCCCTCTGGTAAACTAACAGTTTGCTATTGAAAATGACCATTTATGGTTGATTTACCTACTAAAAATTGGGGATTTTCCATAGCTATGTTAGTTTACCAGAGGGTATTTCATGGGCACACCTATATAGGGTAAATGGGATTGGGCCAGCTATAGCTTCGGTTGTAAGCCACCTACTAACTGGAATGAACCACCAACTGGGAGACCATCGTTTTTTGGGGACCAATTTGGGGAACGCATGGGAAAGACCCACTATTTTTGGGTGGGACGGAAACTATGGAATTGCTGATCCCCGTCTGTACTCCAACGTGGGGTACAGTCCTGGACAAAAACCGGGATAAAAATGTGACCCCTAACCTTTGAGGTAAGTTTTAAAGCTCTAAATNCCTAACCTCTGAAGCCGAAATCTGACTTCCAACCACCATTTTGAAAAATCTGTGCTAATTTCCTGGTGCCCAACATCCAACATCCAGTAAATTTATCCCCCTGATGTCCAAGTAAAAAATTGATTTCCTGGGTGCTTGCGTTGGTAACATGCCATATCTTCCCCCCTCAATCTGATGCTGAAAAAAATTAATTCCTGGC
>BGPT01000719.1:117654-153777 GCA_003297045.1 Symbiodinium sp. clade C Y103
TCCGACAAACATGGTCCATTCCGACAATGTATTAAAATTTTGGGAACATTGGAAATGTAGCCAGATTTTGGATACAAAACTTTTTTTGACCTATTTCAACATCCCGTCACGCACTTTCTGCCCGATTTTAAGTAAATAGTGGATATTAATAAGTGTAGTGAACCTCCAGGAAAAAAACCTGGTAGTACAGAGGAGGGTTCTATGGTCTATCATATTCAATTCATTTCCCCAGATCCATTGTTCACTTGTAAGACATTCTACGAAGACATATTGCTGTCCCCTATCTTCCTTCACATAAAACAATCTGAAAAAAGGTCTGCAAATTCACTCCACTCACCAATCAACCCATATGAGCGAAAAAAAACAAGTCCATCGTTAATTCAATTAAATAATATCAAACACCTAAGATCATCAGCTTCGAAGCACAGTGAGTTCTTTGCTTATCAATGGAGGGTCCCTATTCCCCGTATTTCCCCTATATATGTTGTTGGGACATGTCAAGTCTTGAGGCTGGGATCTTCCCCAGAAATAGATAAAATAGGGACCCCTCATGGCTTCAGCTTTCCTAGTTTAAGGTATATAAAGGAATAGAGGCCCTCACTCTCATGGTTTCAGGTTCCCAAGTTTGAAACAATGGAAGCAACTCGTCTCATGGATATCTGTGGGTCTTTGTCCCAACCTCAACAACATGCGGCGTTCCTACATCTGCTGTACGAGTAGAGTTTTCTTGCAGCTGCCAAGCAACGAGAATATTGTCAGATGATCTGTCAAATAACATCCCAGACCATTTGCCAAACAATGCGCCAGGATATATGCTAAACAATTGAAATTGTCAAATAGCAGAGCAAGAATACCCACAGAAGTGACATGTTGGAATGTGGAAAAATGAATATGTATACTGTATATATGAAAAATAAACAAAGAAAGAAAGAGATATATGGGTGTGCCCGCGGTGATCCGGACGTATGGATCGGTCTGTATCACCTGCGTTTTGGTATGGATCGGGGGTATGGTTTTGCCTATGGGTTCAGCGTATGGATCGGGCTTTTTCATATGGATCGGGCTTTTTCATTTTGACTCGCAGCCATATGTATATATATATATATACATACATGTATATATGTATATATATATGGTCCAGCGTTCCAACCCCCCTCCCCCTATTATAGATATAGATAGATATAGATATAGAGATAGAGATAGAGATAAACAGATATAGATAAACAGATATAGATAAATAGATATAGATAAATAGATATAGATAAATAGATATAGATAAATAGATATAAATAAATAGATATAGATAAATAGATATGGATAAATAGATATAGATAAATAGATATAGCTAAATACATAGGTAAATAGATAGAAAGATAGATAGATAGATAGCCAGGTATACATCCAGACACACGCACGCACAAATATATCTAAACGACTATATAATGTATACGTATATGTTTGCCTATATCAAAACATGCCTCAGGCGAGGCAACACACAATTTTGTTTACAGGATTTGCTGTTGCTTTGCATGCTGCAACTGCATCCTGATTAACATGATTTTGTTTGGCTTGGAATCATCGTGAACGGTTGAGAAGATTAAGTTGTCAAACGTCATGATGATGTGCCGTGTTGGGTTTGCAATGGATGCTCATGCTCCTGCAGGAGATGCCCATCCCAACATGCAGTCCTGATATGTCCTGATTATTTCCTTGGTGAGCCAACCCAAGAAACATAAACATCTCATTTCCTTGAAGGTTGGGTTTTCTTTCATGTGACACATGGATTCACGATGTGTATGCAAAATAACGGGTTGCAGGGGCGTTTTGCGGTCATGGTATCTCCTGCTTTGCAATCTGTGCTTTTCTCTTTTGGGACTGTTGATTGCACAAACAATTTAAGTTGGAAGGGTTGCGATTTAGCATCTTAAGCCAAAAGCCAAACTGCCCAGTGCATCGAGGTCCTTGATTAAGAAAGAACCAGTCGGCTCATGCAAGGGTTTGTTTTGAGGGAAATGCGTAGCTGTTGAGGATCAAGCATAGAGCCTGTATCACTGCGTTCGGTCACAGTTCTTCAGGATGTAATTTGAGATGTCGGTTCATTGCTATACAGAACTACATGTGTTTGCGGAGGGTGGTGATGACTCGAAATAAACCCATGTTGCTACACAGGTCAGCTCTGAATTGGAGGTGTGTGCCAAGATTCTTGCTGATTCAAAGAAACATGTCAAGGTGTGCTTCTCAACCCTTCAAGGGAAAGTTGGGTCACCATGGTGTTGAGGCAGCTAAAAAAGGGGAAACAGCTGCGATGGCTTCATCCTCCCAGCTTTCTCGGATTCTCCCCCGATCCCATAAATTGATAATATATATACAAACATATATAACATATATGCACGGTTGACTTGAAGTGTACAACATGTTACATGTCATTTGATTTTCTTTGCTGAATCATATTGGTGTGATTTGCATGTTTGTCAATATGCATCAGATACCACTGTACTAAAATCACCTAAGTGGTCACCATTGTCAACAACGCATCGCTGTGGAGTTGCCCTGCCTGAAGAAATTTCAGGTCAGCAACTGCCAAACCTCTGGCACTGGACACCAACCTGGGCCCCGCAGTGATGTTGAGATTCTCTGTTGATTAAATCCGTACAAACCCTGCATGTTTCTCCCGGTCTAAGAAATGTATCTGTGTGATCCGTTTAAGGCTTGACTGTCTAAGCATGCGTTGAAGCCCTTGTTGACTCTGCGAGAGCTGATGCGATTTGAACTGGATGTCTACAGTATGTGCGCTACACTGATTCTATCTTGAAACACAATGGAGGTGTCAGAGACGAGACTGCTTTGGCCTGTCTCATTCTATATTAATTTTGATGAACTTCCTTCTCTGCGAGGCCGCAAAGGTATGGCCCAACTGAGCAGAGTTATTTGAAAGATTCGAGCATGGCGTGCACTTCGTTGCTGATATATCCGCCACAGCTTTGATCGCCCCATGTAACAACAGTTCCATGTGCCAGAACAGCGGCAAATGCTGCATATGTGGCCTTAATGCGGCGTACATCTCGGAGCTGAGTGTGAACTTTAGAGCTATCACCACCTTTGCTTGGATTGCCCCAGGTAATGACTGATCCATCAGTCAAAATGGCAGCGAAGGCGCCATGTGAACCTTGAATACTTTGCACACCTTTTAGTTGACCCTGAACAGCTGAGCTGTCACCGCCACAGTCAGATGCGCCCCAGGTGATGACTGTTCTGTTCTTTAAAATCGCTGCAAAAGCGCTACTGGAGGAAGCAATTGTTTGAACGTCCCTCAGCTCAAACTGCACCATGCCGCTGTTGCCACCACCATCTGGGCAGCCCCACGTAACCACTGTTCCGTCTTTCCTGATGGTGGCGAATGCATCATCGGCAGAGTGGATCTGCTGTACGTTTCGAAGCTGAACCATGACCTTGCTGCTATCCCCACCTGACTCAGGACTGCCCCAAGTAACGACTTTTCCATCTGCCAGTAGTGCGGCAAATGCACCCAGTGATCCCTTAATCTGCTGGACATTCCTGAGCTGATCTTGGACTCCTCTGCTGTCGCCGCCCCAGTCCGCATCACCCCAGGCAACTACACTTCGATCTTCGCGGATTGCAGCAAAAGCAGCACCAGTAGATGAAATCTGCACGACCTCTTTCAGTTGATCTTCCACCTCGTGGCTATCACCACCATGCTGCACACTGCCCCATGTGACAACCGTTCCATCTGCCAGAGTTGCTGCGAAGGCATACAAAGTGGCTTGAAGATGACAAACATGCTTCAGTTTCTGTCTCACAAGCTGGCTGTCACCACCGAAGTCTGGCATCCCCCACGAAACCACAGTGCCATCTGCAAGGATTGCGGCGAATGCACCATCCTTTGTGGCATGCACTTGCTGCACATTTCTGAGCGTCGATTGGACACTGCTGCTGTCCCCACCAAAATGTGGGTGACCCAAGGTAACAATTCTGTCAAATCCAGGGGACCAAATAGCGAAGGCTCTCTCTGTGGCAGCAACTTGTAAGGTCGTTTCAGGCTGAGCAACAGCACACAGGCTTTCTCCATCCTGAAGCCCTGTATCTTGCAAAGACTGTAGAGGATCTAAGAAGCGTCCATCAGGAGAAACAAGTCTCAACAAACCTGCGCCATGGTGCCAAACATGTTTCGGCAGGCAAACACAAAGCAATCTACATACAGTGTCTGCATCTGATGTGCTTAATACATATATATATATACATATGTATATGTATATATATATACATATATATACATCCTGGATATGATAATATACTGTATATTATCATGTCCAGGATGTATAATATACGTTATATACGTAATGTGTACAGTATATATACATACATATATAACATATATATATATACACATATACATTATATATATACATACATATATGTATATGTATATATATACATACATTATATCTATATATATACATTATATATATATACACATATATATATATATATACACATTATATATATATACATTATATATATACATTATATATATACATTATATATATATATATACATTATATATATACATTATATATATACATTATATATATATATACATTATATATATGTGTAAAAATATATATATATACATTAAATATATATGTTTACATATATATGTAAATATATATATATATGTAAATATATATACATCATATATATATATATACATTATATATATACATTATATATATATATACATTATATATATATATACATTATATATATACATTATATATATATACATACGTTACATGTGTATGTATATGTATATACACATTATATACTGTATATACAATATATGGAATATATACGATATATATATATATATAAATATACGACATGTATGTATATATATATATGTATATATATCATATGTATATATATATATATCATATATATATATATCTATATCATATATATATATATTCAATCATATCTACACTTACAGATTGACCTTTATGGCCGACTGGTTTGAGTCCGACCTGGTTGTCCCAACGACTTTTGCGCAGCGTCACGGAGCTCGCCGATGGTTGACGAAATCCGAACGGACACTGCTGCGGAGCGGCCGCTTGGCAAATTCCTTGGAGACGTGTGTGGATGGAAGTGGACATATGTGGATGGAGGTGGGGGATGGGTTCGTCCAAAAGCGGTGAAGATGGACGAATATGGTATACTCCAAAATCCTTGTAATTATATATGTTTTAATATATACTGTACTTTAGTAGTACAGAGGTTTATAATATTTTAGAATGATAGTAACAACTTGTAACAACAACAATATAATAAAAAAGGAGAAGAAGAAGAAGAAGAAGAAGAAAAAAAAAATAAGAAGAGGAATTGGGGCTACCCCATTTTCAGACAAACCCATATTCTATTCTCTATTTTCCAGTGAAAAAGTTTCTTGGCGGGGACCAACAAACGTCAATAAGCACCAAAGCAAGTCAAGCATCACCTCAACATTTAAGATGCTCATTAGCGGATGGCAATGGCAGGAACAACGCCCCACCGGGGCTCGATTTGATCCACGAAAATGGTCTGCAACACGCATTTCTGGGTTGTGGTTTGTCAGTTTCTCACTTAAGAGTCGCTGCCACCGAGTGCAGGATCTTGTGGCCAAACAAGCTTGTCACAAAAATATCCAAGTCTTGCCCTGGCTAGAATTTGAGTCAATGCCAAAGCTCGAACATTGCGGCAATTTTGGACAAGTGCGGAAAGCTGGTCACAGGAAATTGGATGCATGAACCCAAGGTCGAAAAAGGCTGAAGTGGATAGAGTCCCTGAGTAAGAACAAGTGCGGAGCGATTCAGCCCTGGTCAAATATGATTCTGGTTGCCACTGCATGGATGCTGCAAGCATACCCTGAGCAAGACCAAGTTCAGTTTCTCCGCCGCATGAAAGGTCCAAAAGCGACGTCCTATGGCAAATGTCTGCCCTCTTCAGCTCAGCATTCCCCCGTTTTGGAGGGTGCAGAAACATCTCACAGAATACAACTGCTGGGCTCATCATCTGAAATCTCCACACAGGTGACTCCAGGTCCTGCCTCAGTGGCACAGTTGCACTCAGCATGTGTCTGGCTTGGGTGAAGCTTCTGATACCAGGACATTTTTGGACTCTCAGTCAAATCAGTATGTTCAATGACGTGAAAATTGACTGTATATCATTGTACACAGAATAGTCTATCACTGTTGCTAGTAGATGCTAATTAATAGTCTATCACTGACTTTTTGATTGATCTCTCGATCCCCCTCCTGTTTTGTGGAAGATGCTTTATCGCAGCAGCCAAAAAACATGCTGCATTTTCTACAGTACTTGTCTGCGCTGCAAGCACTGGATGAAAACATGCGCCAAGGCTATGCCATGACATCAGCAGTCGGGGTGCCAGCGGCTCGCTATCAGCTTTGATGTCGAGCACCATAAAGAGCGCATCCAAAGGTTCCTGACAGTGCGAGTTCAGAATTCTACAAGCCCCGTGCAGGCTGTGCAGCCTCAAAGTTTCTTCAGACATTGCCTTGGAAAGACGCTTTTGTCAACTATATCGTGTTGTCTAAATTTATCTATCCATCCATCAATTCATTCAGCCAGCCAGCCATCGATCTATCTATCCCTCTATCTGTCTGTCTGTCTGCCTGCCTGCCTGCTGGCCTGCCTCCTCTCCTGCCTGCCTGTTTGTCTGTCTGTCTGTCTGTCTGTCCGTCCGTCGGGCCCACAAATAGGTAGGGTGTTGAAGTCTGTATGACAACAATGCTAACGACGATAAGGACAATGACACACTCAACACAAGACAGATTCGCCTCCAAGGTTGCAGCCTCAGAGGTAGAATATCTAGAATGGTGTGAGAAAATAATCAGAAAATTCTTCTGCTCAACTGAACTAGTCGACTGTCAACAGGCGCATCCTCTGAATTGCATATTGAATGTTTGAGTGTCCGACACTGCGAAAATAGTAGTTTGGCTTCCGTCGCTCAGTCCTACAATCGGCAGAGTCTCTCTCTCTCTCTCTCTGTCTCTGTTTGTCTTCAGAATCCGCGTTGATGCTGTCAAAAAGAAAATCAAGACCTCAAGGGAGATACATGAAACGTGCTTTAATCTGTTTATCTGTAATTGAAACCTTTTGCTTCGATGCTTTGAACAGCTGAGTCCTGTTTGAAAAGAAAGGTGTGGTTTCAGTTGGACATGTAGCGAACAATCTGGAGTCAATTCACGCGCGTATCACAACTGTCAAATCGACTGGTTTTCAACTTGCCTTGCAATCTCCCATTGGCAAACAACCTACCTGAAACCCAGCATCTTGTACAGTGCAATCGCCGCTTCGTTCCTGTGCGGGTCACGGAGAGGTCTTTGTCATCAATTTGAGGTTGCAGACGGTGCAACAAAAAGATACCAAAAAGCAGGATGCTTTTATGCGCTGCGCTTGAAAAATCCTAGACCTGCCATGCAACAATTCAGAAGGGGCACAAGACTTCGAACATTGTCCATTGCAGCGCATCAAACCTGGTTGCCTAACGCTCAGCAGCCAAAGCAGGTGCCCCCGATACACACCACTCTGCTCACGTTTCGAGCCTCACATGGACGTGAAGGCCTCAAGGCAACTGCGGGCATTGTTTGAGAAATGAGTTTGTACAAAATTGGCGGCCCTGAAATCCATTGGATTCTTCACTAAACCCAATGCTTAGGAGGGATTTTGGGGTCCCGGTTTTTGGGACAAACACCCAATGTCCTCTGATTTCCTGCACTAATTGTTTGACATGCTCAGCCTACAACGTCTATTGAGTCTATTGACCATGTTTGTCTGCGGTGTGATTGGTTCCGAGATGTTTCTGCCAGTTTCATGCCTGGACACCCATGATGCATGCTGTCAAACAACCAATTCCCAGTACCCACCGCTATCTGAAGGTCAACACAAAGGAAGGAGGCCGAACCGCACCAAATCCAAATCCAAATAGCTGAGAGCTCAAAGCAGCAGTTCAAGAGTAACTTCAAAAGTCACTAGGAAACAAAGGCACTTTGCCATGGAACACAGGAAGCCACTAGTATTCTCAAGATTTCTCAAGTGCAGATCCAAGGAACTGAGTTTTTGTATGCCAGACTTCTCTGCTTCATGGCAGAGGTTTTGCAACAGTTTCGAGCCAATGCCTCGTCGCCTTGCCCGGAAGGAAGGTCTTCAACGCACGGGGACAACCATGGGACAGTAGGAGGGAAGAAGGACACAATAGTCTCGATATAAACCCAAATTTAACGCTGGGCTAAACAACCGCTACCCCATATTATAGGTTCAGTAGTTTCTGGAATCAGTCAAAGTTATACGTATACGTTGGCAGGGGTACCGAGTGCCAAATCTAACTGCAAAAGAGTGTCGAGTCAAGCAGCTTGAGCTGCCAGCGCTTTGTCAAAAGATGTTCATACCGTTGGCAACAATTTACGTAACACGCCACACATTATGACACCCAACTGGGGTCCATCACGGAACAGCAGCTACAAGGCTTTGGACTCGAAGTCCTCCGTCCATCTCCTGCACAAGCTGACTCAAACTTGAAAACCCTGTTCTGAATTTCATGCGTGTGGGAACGAGTCTTGTCAAGCAACAATTTTCAGCAACCACGTCAAGCTTCCTTGCCAGACGGAAAAGGTTTCACTCTCCTGCGCTCGTAGCTGGTTGCTTCCTATTCCAATATCAGCCAAGGCTCCTTGCAAATCAAAGCTCCCGCGATGGTACCTCAGCAGCAACCAGCTATATTCAGCTCCTATGTCAATGAAGTCTATGACCTTGTGGAGCCAATACCAACCTTCACAAGCCAAAAGGAACGGAGCTCAATCCAGCATTCAAATTCACATTGTGTCACTGTGTCACCTGCACGTGAAGGGGTTTGCCGAATCCTTGACATTGTTGTGACATGTTGTGACAAGTTAGGCATCGCTGCTAGCTAGAAAGTGCTGCTGCTGCTGCTATTGTTGCTGTTTTCGCACTTGCCGACAAAATGGACAGGAAAATCTGCAGTGAAAAAATATCCCTAAAACATCCTACGAGTAAAAAGAGTCTACCTAAAACATGAGCAAACACTTTGCAGTCCAGCCCAGCCAGTATGATCACCAGGCAAGAGCCCGCACAAAGCAGGCAGCCGTTGGCAAGAGTTTGATGCTGAGTAATCGACCTTCATACATGGCTGCGCGGGACCAGCTGCCTTGTAGAGCTTCGTTGAAATACTGGTCACTGTAGCTGACTGGAAGTCGGGCCTGCAAGCAGATGAAGTTCAAGAATAGCCATTTCCAAGAGCTGCTAGCAGGTGGTTTTGGATGAAAGCAGTGTAATTCTGAAGCACTACGTGGTGGTTCCACGATGATATGTTTTGAAACTGGGGCGTTGTTGAGAATCAAGGTCTGTGAGTATTCCAGCAAGCAATCTAGTTTTTGCCCACAGTTCCAACTGTTGTCCATGACCATGGCTGATGGTAGCTGCCGGTCGCAGACACTCCCTTGCAAGTAACTTGAGGATTTGTGGGTGAACAGTCATCTTATCAGCGATAAACATTACGTCAAAGATATGCTCAGTCTGTGAATGAGCTGTTAGTTAGAAAAGAAGAAACTTGCATTTCTTGGTCGTCCAAACCTTGTGCAAACGCTTGATGTGCGGCAGCATGTCGGCTCTCAGTGAAACTAGAGAGATACCTGGCAAACCAGATGAAGGCAAACTGACCTTCGCTGTGATTGATGGGGACGAAGAGCTCTCCCAAGCATGTTCAAAGACTGTGTGAACATGTCTGAGGTGTTCCAAGGCTTTGACTTTCATGGCTAAAGCGCAGACTTGAGAGCTTACTGGTAATGTTGCTCCTTCAACGAGTTAACACGTGACTTCTTGCAAGAACTAATTCTGAATACTTGTGACGGACGTATAGAATTCATGAATATGGATGAATATGGTTCGGATGTCCTTGGGATCTCCATTTCTCGGTCACATTTGTTCAGACATCAAGCAGAGTTCGCCAAGGCACTCAGCCGATTCCCCGGCTCTAAACACTCGACAGCCGTTCTCAGCTTCTCCTGACGGAGAGCTGTCGAGAATTGCTGATGGAGTTTTTGGGCTGCGGAAGGCTGGTAATATTCTGAAAAGCTTCGGTTGTTTCTCCTCTTTCATACTGTAAATATCTGAAAATGAAGGAAATATATGAAGATGTCAATATAGATCAAAAGTTGCTGAGAAAATGAATGTTGCTTTTCTTTCAACTGTGGATTTTGGACGGCATCTGCAGCATCCTTGAGGGTTGAAAAGGTTTGAGCAAGATGTACATAGAGAATCTCTTCACAAACTGTGGTGGTATCACGCTGCCGTGGCTTCATCGTGCAATTGCAGATGTGCCTCTCGTTTCTTCATCCGCTGCCGCGCATTTCCCATGCGACGAGGCCCACGTAGAAAGCGGACAACCAAGTGATTTGGCTGTCCCAAATGCCCCAAAAATGGATTTGGCATACGGCATACCGAGTGGTTGCTGCTTCAAAATTGAGCTGTTCCAATTGGAGCCAGGAAATGATGTGGGGTCTTTGCTGAGGCCATCAATTGAGCCTAATATCAAATGCTCAAGTGAACACCTAAGTTGCAGTGGCACCTACCCACCTAGCTAACTAAAACATCAGCCTGAGAGGAAAGCAGGCGAAAAAACGTTCAATCTGTCAAAGCTCCAAGGAGGAAAATGAGAATCTCAGCAAGACCAAAGATCTTCGGTAAACAAGGTCCAACTCTACGCTTATCCCGCCCTGGAGGTGTTGCCGAGCTGCTCAAAGCGCTTCTCATGGTAGAAGATAGTGCTGGTCTGGCGGGCCCAGCGAGATCCGCTGACTGCGAATTCTGCTTCCAGGAATACGGAGATGCATTCCATGTTGAGTCTTTGGGACTGAGTCCAAGGAATTGTAGCAAAAATACAGCATGGCATGGGATTTTCCTGACAGTTTGAATCACAGGGTGATTGGCTTGACGAGTGGTGCTGCCCAAAGCGGTCATGCCTCCATTATCTTGTTGGAAATTTGTGGAATGGACCCAGCGCAACCCACTCAAGCCTCACTGGGTTCACCCCCAGAAGCAGCGACTTGATAGCCAGTCTCCATCAGTGAGGAAGCTAGGCCAAAGCCGACCTCAAGTTTGGGCCAGATTCGACTGTTAACCTTGTCATAGTGGATGGGCATCCGACTCTGAGAGACTTTCAAGACTTTCACAAAATGCTTAAGACCTTTCTGAATCGGACATTCGCTTAACATTCACTTAAAACATCAAAACGTCCGTACTTTCTTTGTGTTTCTGGGTTCCAGTTCTCCGAGGACATGGCGGGTCCCTGCCATGGGTCAAGACCCTGGCGCCAAAAAATGAGAAAAAATGTATACAATTTTTTACAATGCTACAAGCAGCAGCAAGTGCGCCGCGGCTCACTGGCAGCTTGCCAACCACTTGTACAGTAGAATGCTTTCTGCACCAGTTGGGACGAACAGCAAGCAAGTCCAGGGATGTCTCTGGCTCCCAGCAAGAGTCAGAAACTTGCAAATCAAGTGCAAATGAGCAATCCTTACAGAATCAGACATATCAGGCATCCCTTGAGCACCAAAATCTGGAAGGCAGGCCTGGATGCAAATGAGGTCCGGCTGATACAACCTCGGAACGCCGATCCACAAGGACCTCAACTGCTGACATCTGCAGAAAGTATGAGTCAGTATGAGACTGAAAAAATGCGCTGGTTTAGGCATGGACTGGTTAGAGCTAAGCGAGGAACTGCTAGGAGGACAAGCCTAACTATGCCTAACTAATGAAGATGAAAAGATATGAAAAGCCAAAGAGAGACGAAAAGGGAAAAAGAATCTCAGTGCTCAGCTGAGCCAAGGCTCCACAAAAATGTGACTGCGGAATTCCCAAACGTACTGAAAGGAACAACATACAGAACATCTTGGAACATGAAAGGACAGAACTTGCTCTCAGACTGAATAATTGATTCAGTTGATAATTTCAGTTTGTCTTAAGGTACTGGAAGCCATCAGTTGCTGTATCAAATACCATGTTGATCCCTTCTCAGCTTTTGGACAAATGATGTCTGCATTTTACCTCGTAACTTCGTGGGCATCCCATTGTAAACCCGAAAAAGAATGCAGCAAGTCCATGACTTTGAACCATTGCTGAAACTGCCTCGCATGCCAGGCTAACTCGGAAATGCTCTGAAACTGGGGAGCAACATCTTTGTGTCGCTTCTTTGGAATGGGCCTCCTTTGGGCCACATTCGCCCCAGAGTCTTCACCAGTAGTCTTCACTGCTTCATGAAGACCAATCGACCAGCACCAACACGCCTCAACACAGCCACAGATCGCCTTGGCTCGCTTCAAGAAGACGTGAACAAGACGTGAGCAACCCTCTTAAGCTGTCAAAAAGTGGCGCTGCTGGATTTGGCCATCTCACCAAGTGGCAAACATAACACACCAAAAGTCACAAGATCGATGGTCATGCAGGAGTCGTGCTTTCATGTTCATACATTGCATATTGATGCATATTGACATATATCAAGAAGCATTTGGAGTTATATACGTTTGTTGACGTTCCCTTTGGCTCGCCACAGTTTGAATTTGCAAGCCATTCCAAATCCAAATTCAATCCATAGATTGGATTCTGATAGAATTGAAACTGTACAGACGGCATGCAAAGGCCAATTTGAACCCAAGAGCCGGCCATAGAAGCCAGCAGCTGAAACACCAATCAGGCAAGCATCACAACATGTCCGACCTGTCTTGTTTGGGACTGCTGGCGAGAGACTTGATGCCACCAACTGTCGGTTCGACCATAGCCTGCAATCGTCGTACAGTACTCTGTATCCAATTTCTGCAAACCCTTGGTGGGACCTATTCGCTCGCCATGCCAATCCAAGCCAAATCTCATCTTAGTACCAGACTCTGTGCATTCTAAGCCGCAGAAACCTTTTCAAGGTATGTCCAACAGGTCTTTCTGTTCCTAAGGATCGTACGGTAAGCTCCCAGGGGTCTTTACCTTGGCGGATGACATCCATGGACACGCATGGAGCAGGGGGGACAGGCACCCAACAAGTCCTACAATTGCATACTCACTGACTCACACAGTGACTCACTCAGTCACTCATAGTATATATGTGAATTGAACGCGCAAAGATGTTGGGTAGGAGGCCTCCAACAATCTAACACCGAACCTGGGCAAAATGCTGAGTGTCAGCCCCCTACACATCCAGACACCTTTTTCGAGAGTTTTGGAAGCTTTGTTCTACAGCTAGGTTAGGTTGCATGGTACAGTACTCCCCGAAGTTGATCTTATTTTTGCTTCCGCCAAACAGCAAACTACATCAAATAAAATACATCATCGTAGAATGTCCTACATCATGCACTCCTCTGATGTTCCTTCTGCCACAGTGCGGAGACGTTCCGCTGCAGCAGGCCGGTCGAAGGTCCGTTGAAGCCCGGGCAAAACGCTGCTGCTCAGGACTGCCTTACCAACAATAAATTGAATCTATTTGAAACAAAAGAGATTATGTTCCCAGTTTTGGGTGACTCTTGTAAGAAACTCCGTTGCGCAATCATCATCTACATGGCTACATGCTGCTGTCTTTCAATGCCTCTGAACAAATCTGAACAGTAGATCGAAAGAAACAATACATGTGATGAATATTGTAAATGCTCGTTATAATTCCTTCAAAACAGTGTTCACCTGTGCAATTGGAGGAACAAGGCAACCGGTTGATTCGCCGCCCTTGTAAGGGTGACGAATTTTGAAGTCTCACTTTTAGAACGAAAGCAAAAAACACTGGTATTTGATGGTATTTGTGGGACACGTCAAAAAATGACGTCAATTTGAACATCCATTTCGCGTGGCAGGCGTGTGACTCAAGATCAAAAATGGCCATTTCGCTTGGGNATGACGTCAATTTGAACATCCATTTCGCGTGGCAGGCGTGTGACTCAAGATCAAAAATGGCCATTTCGCTTGGGAAGTATTGCGATTTTAGTCTTCGAGTGTCAAAAAAAAACGTTAGGATTTCATGTTTTTTATAGATTCACGTGCCAACTTGCTATGATCTTTGATTTGATCGTTCCTGGAAGCATCAGAGCAAACATGTCCCCCCCCACCCCAACCCCAAGNTGTTTTTTATAGATTCACGTGCCAACTTGCTATGATCTTTGATTTGATCGTTCCTGGAAGCATCAGAGCAAACATGTCCCCCCCCACCCCAACCCCAAGATCTTCAACGTAGCATCCACTGCGTACAACGACATCTTACAAGAACGTTAACATGTCCCTCCCCCCACCCCAACCCCAAGATCTTCAACGTAGCATCCACTGCGTACAACGACATCTTACAAGAACATTAACANACCCCAAGATCTTCAACGTAGCATCCACTGCGTACAACGACATTTCACAAGAACGTTTACATGTCCCCCCCCACCACAACCCCAAGATCTTCAACGTAGCATCCACTGCATACAACGACATCTTACAAGAACGTTAACATGTCCCTCCCCCCCCACCGCAACCCCAAGATCTTCAACGTAGCATCCGCTGCGTACAACGACATTTCACAAGAACGTTCACATGTCCCCCCCCACCCCAACCCCAAGATCTTCAACGTAGCATCCACTGCGTACAACGACATTTCACAAGAACGTTTACATGTCCCCCCCCCACCCAAAGATTTTCACCTCCGAAACTCCGAAAATGAATTCCTAACCCCCCATTTTCGCAAGCCTCATTTTTGAAATGTGCAACTCTTCCACAGGATCGTAAATGGCACATGTCAAATTTTGCAACCCTTCCAAGGGCGGCGTATCAGCCGCATGCCAGGAACAAGCGTGCCATGTTGTCTCCAGGGCACCTCGGAGGTGTCCCAGCGAAGCATCAAAGGTTCAGCCAGGGCTTTTCCACGCCAGCGGATCTTCACCTGAAGAAGGCCGCCCAGCAACAGGAAGTTGTCCTTCACCAGTTCTTCTCTGGGCGTCATGCTGTGGTTGTGGTGTGTGGTGATGATACAAACTCCTTGCGTGCTTAATTGAACTTGAGGAAAGATTGAATGAATACGAGTCGATCATTCTGAAAGGCATGGCTTGGGGCCTGAATTGCTTCAAACTGTGTTTTCTCATGCTCCCTCCTGATGTATCATTCTCATTGCACTTTCTCTTGTCTTTGCCGCGAAGCGCCAGGGACATGTTTCTTACGATTGCGATGTGATTGCAATCTGTCCTCCAGTTCAGCAATTTCTCCATCTACCTGATGCTGGCATCTCGGCTTTTGACTCTTTAGACTTCACACTGACCAAAGATTCTGCCCATGCTCCGCTAGTAGGTGCAACCAGGGTGAGCGCAGCACTAGGGGGAAGAAATATCGTGGGAAAAGCTGGACTCGAACCTTGCTTGCCAGTTTTTCCTGAAGTGCTGAAGTGCAGCTACACTGCCTCAATGCGCTTAGACAATGTTTGAACAACAATAATAAATAGAAGACGAATAGTGAATTGCTATGCCTTGCCTGTAAAGAGGTGCGGTTGGCCGGGCGCAGCAGGAGCTGTTGTAGTCCTGTCAATAAAACTTCAGGACTCAAAACCAAATATACTAGTACTTGTCGCCTCTTTTTCACTGGGACTCAAACATGTAGTAGTAAAATGCTTTCAAGTGATCCTATTTCTCCTCTTTTCTCTCCCCTCACTTTAAGATTGAGGGAAAACAACTACGGTTCCATCTCAATACTTGGGACGCGGAGAATAAGTTGTGAACAAAAATGCGCTGGACAACATGATTTGGGGAACTCATCTTTAGCACAAAATAGTATCAGATTCTGCCAGGGCTCTCGCCTGGCTTTGCAGCCAGCATTGCATTCAGTTCCTGCACAGTTTGGCCAAGATCAAGTTCAAGAAAATCAAGTAGTCGCCCGCTGAGGGGGTTGAACCAGAATTACACCAGAATTAATTAAAACATAAATCTCATAAAGCGTCTTAGCATCTCACATTTCCACATTTCCATCATTCCGCCCATATCAGAGTGGCAAAGACTGCTGCCATTCTCCGCGATGTCTTTGCTAGAAACCTAAAACATGTTTGTCTTATGTCACTTGTGTCTTTATCATCTCGCTCAACTAATCCAAACAAATGTCTGCAGCATTGTCCTCCTGGTTGGTGTAGGATCGGAATTCAAAGGCCCAGGTGGACGTGCCCTTAGGCCAGGATGTCAACGTCGATGTTTTGTTGGCCTTTGACAATGACGCCAGTGAATGGGGAAGCTGATTTGTGTTGCCGTTGTGGGGGAGCTTGACCCTGAACCATAACCTGTTTCTGAATGTGTCTCATCATTTGTTTAGAATTCATACATGTTCGGAGCCATGCAATGCAATGGCAAGCACAGTTCACCGGAGTGGAGGGACCTGGCATGCCCTACTGAGGACGTGATTATGGAACCTGCCTCAATTGAATTGATTACATGTTCTTCAGATTCTTTGGGTGTCCTTATGTTATATAACATACTATGACTACAACTAGAACTTGTCTGAAGTTGAAAATGGTAGAGAGCACCCATGCTGATGGAGACAGCAGCACCTCTGCCTTTCGAATCTCACGCTCCCAGGCCAGTCGTGCTCCGGTATCGCTGACCACGCCACCAGTCTCTGACCAACGCCTGCGCAGCTGTGCTGTCACCAAAGCTCTGGGACACACTTGTGCAGGGCTGCCTTCGTTTGCCTGGAAGTGATGTGTAACAGCATGGCAAAAAAAAGTTTGCCAAAGAAACCTGATCTGACATGGGATTCCGAGGAAGAGGGCCACTTGACACTTCTATAACCACTCAGCAGCTTGTAACTTCTACCTTTGGCAAAGAAGCACCCTCTGGATCCCTCTGGTGACTCCACCTTTTGGGCGCCGCGGCTCACAAAACTCAAGATGTTTTTTCGCAAAGTCCCAGTCACACGCACTCCTGCAATCTAATTTCATCTAATTTCTAGTCGTTCCATTCAAACGGAGCATCACATCTGGATGTTTGGAACAAAGCACGGATCGAATCTAGATGCTTGCCCAACTTTGTGGCAAACCTATGGCATTTTTGAGTAGGAACAGCTTGCATAGCTTGGCGTAATTAACTTTTTGCATGGCAACGTGGCTCGCTGATGGGACTCACTTCCCTCAAACATGGAGATCTGCACGACCAAGATCCATGGACAGGCAAGCCCTTTTAGAAACCTCGAATGCCCAGGAGATGTAAAGCCTCCCACAAAAATACTTGGATCCACTGGTCCACTGCATTTCACTTGGCCTTTGGAGGTCCTGGTTTTAAAGGGATTTGTCAATGATGCGTTGCACCGTTATCTCTCACTTTGTTGATCAAAAAAGTCCATAGATGGTCTTGATTTTCATGGCCGCAAGCTGACACAAACATATATCAAAAAAGAGGAAGAAAAGACAGAGAAGAAAAAGGTGCAGTGCCCAAATGCTTGCATTCATATGGCTTGGATTCACTCAAAGTCATTCCAGTGCAAATGCAAGAGACTTCCAGCACCGGCGTCTTCACTCGAAACCCTCCACCTCGGTTCAGATTTTTTGGGGGCTGGGTACTGTTGAGGAGGACTGTCACCAAGATTTTCAAAATGTCCAGGACTCCAGGACACTCAAGACACCAATATGTCATGTATACAAATCATCTAGAGATATATAATGATATATATATATGACATTTCTGTCTATCTATCCTTCCATACATCCATTTGCAGTATCTATGCATGTAAATGAATGTGTACAGCATACACGTTTTAGCGCACGTGTACCATATTGTATAGTGTTCATCACTATGGTACTTCAATGTGCTTCGGATCCAACTTCCTGTCACCGCTTGCGCAGTAAGGCACCTTTCGAATTGTACCATCCCGATGGTTGTATACGTTGCTCTTCCTCGTCTGGCACGTGATCAATTCTTTCGCCCTCAATCTTGATCTCCTTCGCTGGCTCTGAGGAATGCACCTGCAAGTGCGACAAGGCTGGCACAGACAGTTGACAGGGGTGTTTGGCAGTTTGGCTGTATGAATCCAAGAAAATCCAAGAATATCGACAAAGATCAGACGGAATGATATACATGCCGCCACCCTCCATGCTCGACGCCAGGCGTTTGGTGCGACGTTTAGACAACCTGCACACCTGTTTCTTTCAATGCGTCTCAGATTCTCACAAGCTACCAACCTTCACTGCCGCAATGCAAATTGAATAAATCATATATACTGCAAACTCAAAAGAGGCAATTCACAACCGCGATCAATACTGTATTGCAAGCAAACCCATGCGACCAGTGCACCTGAAGCCAGTAGGACCTTCTGGAAAGTTGACCCTGATAGCTGCCCTTGCTCCCTCCAATGCAGAACTCCAGCATGCCATCGCTGGCCTCAGGCCACAGTGAACGTCAAGCGTCAAGTTTCAGCGCTGATGAACTGCGTGGAAGTGCATGGAAGCGCATGGAAGCGCATGCAAACTGCAACCTGTTGTCAGTTGTGCAGCATCTTGAACTGCTGCCAGCTTGCTGTTCGCATCTGGAAGGTCTGAGTGGCCACTGCACCCATACCTTGTGCCGAAGTTCGAAGGAAGGAACTACCAAAGCAACGGGAGTGGTGTTTGGTGTCACTTGACCATGTCAGTTGCTTTTTCTGCCATGTCCAAACGACACACATACTCTTGTCCCTGTACCAATGTCCAAAAGACGAAGTGAAGTGAGGGCAAACTGTCTGAACCAAGAGTTTTGGCAGGATTTAATCTCTTTACCGCGGGCATGGAGCCAAGATTTTCAGATTGATGATGACCCTTAATTTGAGGTAGCAAATGAGGTAGCAATTGCAATGACGGGCTTCCTGTGGCACTGGCAATATTGTAACAATCAACAAGTATGTGTGTTTTTAAATATATTCTTATGTATGTGTATATATATTTATATATATAGAGAGAGAGAGAGAGATTCGCAATGAGTTGCCTCCATACGATGGTCTACAAGTACCTGGGAAGACATGCAAGTCTATTTGAAAATCAACCTATCCCAACCTTCTTCAGCAGGAGCACCCAACCAAAACCCCAGGAGCAAAGTGCAGAGAACAAGGCAAAGACAGCAGCATTAGAAATAACCAATGTCCCACAACGTTAGAAATCACCAATCTCAAATGCCTATATCATACTATTTATATGATTATGTATTATGTATTATTAGATCATATACTGGAGTCACCAGCCCAATCTCCCCAATGCCTTTCAGTCCGAGTCCATAAGTCCATGCCGAGAGTCTGTAATTCCGAGTTAAGCCTCAAGTCAAATGTGAAGTGCAGTACACAAGGAATTGAAAAGTCAAATCCACAATGGACTCAAAATCCTTCTGCTACATTTGGACTGAAGGGAACTGTTCATCTTCTGCCAAAAGATGGAGGACTTTCAGATTGGGTGCAAAGAAGGTGACGCAAGACTGAGAGAGCACAAAAGATCTTTGGCAATGTGCAATGTGTAATGGGAAATCTGTCATTGCAATCTAGTCATGCGACAATTTGTCTTAGAAATCCAGGTGTAGAACATCACGGATCTGCTGAGTTTGCAACCGTCATCCTCATACAAGGTGAAGTTGGATGTGCTGGCGGTACTTGGGGGGAACAGGTCCAGAGTCCTCAGCAAAGGGAAAGTGAGATCGCGATGACATGATGTCACAACTCAAGCTGCACTACACTCCTCAATTTCAAGACATTGATCGTCCACAAGTAGATAAAGGAAATGGATCTGTATATTCATTGCCATCACACAGGCATACCGTATACTTTGCAGATCTTCGCAGCATGTAAAAATGTGCAGTACATACAAGCATACAAGCTGGGACGAAGCGGTAACAGCAACACGGAAGCCAAGTGAATTGTCCATTTGCACAACTTACCACAATTCATAAACGTTGCAGAATCTGAGGTTTGGTCAGGACATCTACGGTCTTTTGCCCCACATAGTCCAGTTGAGGCCACATGGGAATGATGGCTCCAGCACGAACAAAGACTGGCAGGTTCTCCAAGGGGCACGGATAGGAATCCAAAGTCCTGCACAGAGATGCAGTGCTAAAGCAAGGGGTTTTGGAAGAAACCATAGGAAACCTGTACAGCATTGTACAGCTAGTGGGACGATGTAATACATTAATACCGAATCAATACCATGAAGTACCTAATGTTGATCATGTTCGGAAGATCAGAGCCTTCTAAATGAGCCGCTGTGCCGCTTGACTTCGCAGGATCCAATGATGTCCCCTTTACCCTCATCTTGCAAACATTCAGGTTGCACAAGTTATCTAAAGTTTGGTCCAGCCTTGGTCCCGAGTATCTTGTGAAGCCGTCTGAGTAGTCTATCCATTCTCCACTTGCCAGAAGGATGTGGTCACGATGGGTCTCGTTCCGGAAGACTGGTGCAACCAGGAAGGATGGCCCTGACCTTGGGATGCTCGAAAGTCGTGGCAGCAGCATCAACAGCAATGGAACTAATAGTGGAACCGAGATTTCTTGGTGGAGCGTCTTGCTGAGGCCCTGACATGAACTGATACTGAAGCGCAGACTTGTTGGACCAGATCTCATGCGGAAACTCTAGCTCCATGGCGCGGACAGGAGGTTCTCCAGTCAAATATGCTTGGAAGGCCAAGGAATACAAGTACGGCGTCAAGGAAGACTTCCTCGCTGCTTGAATGAATGGAAAATCGATGGTCAAGTCAAGTCCAAACCTTTCGTGTGAGTAGCTGAAATCTCAAATAGCAATAACTCATACCGAGTATATCCGAGCATGCCATCAAGCAAAATGGTCACGCATTCTATTAGAAGCCCCAGCGTCAGTTGAAGCCATTTTCGATTGTAGCTGGTATACGGCTCGCCGAAAGTCCATGGCTGCTTGTCATACTTGGCCCATCCGCTCATAGTCATTGCCACAGTCAGGAAGGTCTTCCACTGCAAGTCTCGCACGTAAGTCTCTGGCGATCCACCATAAATACCATCTACCTTAACTAAATGTTTGTCGGAATATCACCCTGTCGCAACCTTGCAATTTCAACATCACAGACACATGTTTCAACAAATGGTGGAAAGGTGGAATCGGCACAAGAAAGCATTGGCAAATTTGGGCCAGAGTTACATCTCCAGTTGCATGAGCAAATCCACTCAGGCCACTTCCAATGACTGTGGGAATCTGCATTCGAATGTACTCCCAGCTGCCTGTATTGTCACCTGTCCAAATGACCGCATACCTTGATGGATGGACGGGCTGCAAGCTGCTTCAGCTACTCTTTCACAGTAAAACTAGAAAACAGCCGAATTTGGGGATGTCAGTAGGTAAACAAGGGAATAAAATCACTGAGTATAGAAACTGGGATGGACAGGACTGTACCCGTTGGCCCCTTCAAAATGTCCATGGCTATAGAAAATGTCCATGGCTATAGACCGCTTATGGATGCCCCAACTTTGGTCTCAAGGAGCAGTCCTAACGGGCAAGACGTTCAAGCAAGTTGCTTCTGTGTGCCTGCCCATCCGCACACTGTCCAGGTATAGGGTCTTGAATCACTGCTGTTGGTCATCAATCGCGCAGCTAGCTTGACAGCTTCCAGGCCAAAGCGGTAACCTCCCAGGGCAAAGGGTCCAAACTCGGCGAAGAATGGCCAAAAAAAACGATTGGGAGGGATTGGCAAAGGTTGATCCCAAAACTGTCATTTGGTCAATCACTGCCTTGACCCACCCACGCCACATCGGTTTTGATTACCTGATGCGGAAGACCAAAGAAATGGAGCACAAGCGACCACATCAGTGAAGGACGCGACTTACTGCAAACTGTGAAATGCGATGGAAAGGCAATCTGGCAAAGATCAAAAATCTTGAAAACTGACACAGGTTGGGATGGTTGGAGTAAGCTGTGGAGCAACGGCACAAATGACCAGTGGAGTCTCTCCGACCCAAGGACCGTCCAAGGACCAGGCCCTTGACTTGGCATTGCCGATCTCCCAGCTCGCGTTCGCCAGACCAGTGGAAGTCCAGAGGCCCATGCCTTGGAACGGATGTTGAGACCATATGATTCACCAGAGACCACTTAAAGAAACTATGTCAAAACTATGTGGAAATTATTGGAAATAAATCCATGAGTCAATAAAGAAAATAGAAGCATCTGGCAGTTGTCAACGAAAACTAACGCAACACTAAGACTAGATGATCTGAATAGACCCTGATGGAACCCGATGAATGTATCTGCAATTATGAACTGACGTCTACACAACTGAAGAAGACTTTTGCAAGAGCCACACCTGCTTCAGTTTACTTGCCAACAATATCCATGTCGGCAAGGCAAACATGTCAGATCATGTCAGCACCAGTAAGGTAAGCGTTTTTGCATTGAGGTGCGTAATCACTT
The DNA here is from genome assembly GCA_003297045.1 of Symbiodinium sp. clade C Y103. Lineage (NCBI taxonomy): Eukaryota > Dinophyceae > Suessiales > Symbiodiniaceae > Cladocopium > Cladocopium sp. clade C. The sequence continues at coordinate 140,108 of BGPT01000719.1, forward strand.
TCTATGCGCGGAAATTCAACGTCCCAAAGTCAAAGAAACTTGGGGAGAGCTTGAAAACACTTGCAAACGTTGGCAAATGTGATTCTACAGGACAGAATGGATCGGAGCTTCTCCCCCAGGCAAAGCGTGATTTCTATTCCAAGACCCGACATGTCTTCAAAACCTGACAAGAACACATTCAAAAAAATAGGAAAAACATGCTAAAAACATCAAGGGCCATGAAGTACCATGAAGTGTCATGAAATGCCATGGAGCCTCAAATTTCATAATCTGGCAATTTCATGCAATTTCGCTAGGTACTCCACCCACCTCCATCCCGTCTCCAATTATTCAGTGGAAGCCCCGAAGCTACAGCAACTGATGTTGGAATCGCACCCAAAAGGAGAACCGCTTTGCCTTCAAACAGGGTTTTTCAACACTGACAATTCTGCTGAGATGCGAATGCCAACATTTCCCAAGCCCTTCTGCGTGTCCTGAAGACAAGCAAGACAAGACTTGCATATGGTGTAGGAGGAGATTTCAAAATGATTCAAATGGACAATTCATTGATGATCTGCTTTGCAGAAGCAATCTTTGATTTCCACATGACCTACTGTAGGTGCCACAGACCTGGGCAATCTTAGGCACTTCCAACTCAGGCAGGCTGATTCATGTCCCCAGTACGGTGGATACCCACACACACACATAATGTGCTGGCCAGCTAGTAGCACGAGAAAGAGTTGTCTTGAATTTGCTTTGAACATTTCGAACCAATATGAACCAATAGCAAATATCTAGTGCCTCGCCTGGACCAATTCGCAGCATGGCCAGGCTAAGAAACTACTTTGCTTATGTTTGCTTGTTGCACAAATCAACGAGCTTTCTCTGTTGTACAAATCATGAGGAGAATTGAGGAGAGCAAAGTTCAACGTCGAAAAGGCGCCTGGAGCATGTCACGAGAAGTGTAGCCGCAGCCATAGCCATCGTTCACTAGCATCCACCCACGAGGCATGTTGTAGTAAGAGTAATTCTTGGCGATCAGCCTAAGATAGAGGGTTTTGCAGAATGTCATTTGAGGGCCGTAGTCTTGATGGTTTCAAGGTTCCCTAGTGACTCTGCTCTGCAAACATGTATAGCCTAGAAACTCTTCTTACAAATTGTTACAGTGCCTGACAGACTCAATTTCATTACCGTTGCAAGTAACCGTCTCCGAATACCAAGGAGCAAGGCAGTTGAAGTAGACATCTTGTGACGGGCATTGTTGTAGCAATCGGAGTCCCCGAGGAAAAGACCCCAAAGTGGTGGCAACATTGGCCTACCTGCCACTTTGGTGTAGAGATTCAAGACGTCTTTCATGGAATTGCCAATGAAATAGAAGCTGTCCAAGACTGCTTCAAAGTGCGACAGCGTGACCTTGGCTTGGTGGCTCGGTAGGTTATGACCAGTGACCGCAAATAAGAAAGGACGTTCTCCCTGAGCTCTCCTTTGAAAACAGAAAAACGAAGATTATGATAGATATGATGATATGATAGATTATAGCCTTGAGAAGCATGCTAAGATATGCAAATGCAAAAATATGCTAAGTATGGGTGAACTCTCCAAGTCTCTTCCTTTGAAAAATTGTAGCTCCCAGGTTTGTAGGTATTTCGCAGCGCTCCGTATCCTCGAGATGACATCCAGAAGGGAGCCGGATTGGCTCTTCCGCCTGCATCCCAACCACCTCCTTCACGGATCAACACGAAGCGGCCAGTGTGATCGTAGAAACCATTTTGCATTCCGCAGCCGTGGAAAGACTCTGACCTTAAAAATCTTAAAATCACAACCGAAAACAACCAAAGTTGAGATGACAATGAATGATAATTTGCCAAAATCATTGTTGCCTCTTAGAATCCTGAGATATGACTTGGCCCTGACACTGACGCCGAATGCTTAGTTCCAAGCTGCCATTTTATTCCCGGAAGGGACACAAAACCAATTCCCAACAAACGGTACAAGAAGAGTCGGTCCCCTTGCCCATTATCCGGCTTCCATGATTTCCCAGGATGATAGGAAATATCAGACATGTTTCGTTAATGCTGCATATCAGAACAAAGAAAGTTGTCAAACATCGTCAAACACAAGGAGAGCGACTCATCTTTGGAGCCTTGCAAAGTCTGCCACGTTCTGGTATACCCCCATGACATAGGCTTGGTCTCACTCCACAGAACCGAACCAGAGCGGAGAAGTGATAATTTCAAAGGCTTCCGTGAGCCCTCAACCACAATATTACCTGAAGAAAAAGAGAATCCAGTTGAATTCTCCACGAAGCTTGCAGCTGGCGGATCGCCCGGCATGCTCACAATTTCCTGGTCAGTGGGATCAGAAAGATTTCCGGTGGGTGACATCCGAATTCGAAGTATGTTCGGTGAGACGAAGGTAAGGCTTACCAGGCTTTCACCTGAGCTGATATTCAACTCAGAGCCATCTGGTGAATGCCACGAAAAGCCGGTAATTGGTCCCAATGACCCGGGTTTGGCCAGGACTTTCTCTGGAACGTACGCACGTTCTTGGGCATGTGGAAAGCGGGTACTTCTTGGACCCTCAAATACTTGTGAGACTTGTTGGCTGGCATGAAGTGTGGAAGATTGAACTGCCAGAATCACAAGCTTCGCGAACATTGCAGCCTTGGCGCCACCTGTCAACAGCGGCCCTCTTGCGAATTGGCTGCTCAGGTCTTGAGCCAAGTGAAGCAAACAGTCAGATAGCATGGTAATGGTTAGTCGGCTAGTCCTTGTTAGTCATCACCTATCATGGTTGTATGTATACTCAAAAATCTCAAGCCGGCCACAGCAAACAGCCAAGAATATGCCTCCCTGCGCTCACAGTGCACTGTCAATTCGAGTGATCTCAGTACCGGCTAAATACATCGTGGAATACATCCTGGAATACATCCTGGAAGCGTATTGGCTGTATTGGAAACTGCTTGGGCCTCTCCAACAGTTCTCCAAAGTCTTCTTCCCAAGACTTGCCATCAATGACAAGATCTGAATCCTCAGGTGGCAGAGCTGATTTTCAAAGGGTGTACCCAACAAACACACATCAGGACACAATCAAGGTCGCTCAGAATTCAGAATAGCTGTGTATCAAATTGTACACCCAAGTCCACTAGCATGGCCATCCATTCCCATCCGTTTCCAGGTCCACGCTCCTCTCCAGAGATCCTCAAAGCCTCGCTCTGGTAGCTCAATTTCTCGAGCGGTTCTGCGACACCGTATACCCTGGACCATCCAGAGCTAGAAGCAGCATTTGGCTGATCTAGGCCTTCACCTTTCAAAAGAGTGAGAGCTTCTACCCTCTGCATCAACTCATCCTCATCTTCATTGATCAATGCGTCCACCACCCGCATTTCGAGGTATGGCCTTTCAAGTTCCTTTCTAGAGAGCCAGTCATAGCCTAAGCTGGCACTGACACAGATACCAAAGGTCAAGCGAATGGATTCCGGAGACCGGTCAAGCCTGACATCCGTTTAACAAAAGAGACTCTCTTTTGGATCTTCACAATCTTTTTGATCTTTGTTTTGCCTTTCAAGGGGCCGAAAATCAATGCAACGGACGTGCCAAAGACGGCCCCTCCCATCGTGGCCACATCCATCGCTTGTGCTTGACATTTGTCGCCACGTAGCCTCTGCGGCCAGGCACCCACAAAGCTTGGCACTGGCACGGCCAGCAGCAAACACATGACCCAAGTCACATTCCTCCTGGCAACATCTTGGAACGAGCTTAAGGGGGATTTCATTGGGCGTTTCATGGTTTCATGGAGCTGATGCATGAAAAGAAAAATGGATTGTATTGTATGTTTATGTCTTTTTATGTATTTTATTTCTGTTTGATTAATTTTGTATATCTTTGTAATGCATTTGCGGACCGTCCATGAGGAGACTCATGTGCTGCTCGTGTATGATCACAGCACTGCACTCATGCATATTGTGCATATCACGATGAAGCACAAAAGCTTGTGGCGGGCCTCTTTCTATGTGTCCGACCAGACTTTCCAAAGGTCCCACAAGGTTGTTTCAGCATCAGCGCAACTAGTCCAAGTAGTCTATGCTCGCTAATCGATCGTGTGTTTCCAAAACACTCCGCTTGAAGTAAACGAATGGAGCGAGGACTGGACCACTGCTTTAGAAAACATGGCATGTCATTTCGGCATGTCACTCTATTTCGTCAAACATGCTGTGCCTTCGAGTCCAGTGGAATCCAGTGGAGCTGAGCCAAATATACATCAGACTGACATGGACTGACTGCTGAGGATATAAATCAAACTTGGCCATTGCTTGTGATATCTGTACTTTGTCCAGATTGAACTTCAGCTGCTTCCATGAAAGTATCTGCGGACTATGACATCCTTTAGCATATCGAAATTTGTCTCCGAAGCAAATCTCTGGCAGTTCTCAAAACCTCGACTTGAAACAGTTGAGTTCGAGCTTCAAAATCTTCCAAGTGCGAAATCATAGCATCTGCTGAGGATCCAGCATGACTTGCCGCCTGATGCGGCCCTCAGCAATGGACCATGGTGAATCTGATCTTTCTATTCTATAACTCTAGTATAGTCAATATAGTAGATTGGTCGTGAATGAAATACCAAATCCAAGGGGGCGAAAACGATTTGCGGTTTCCACTTTCCAGTTCTTTCACCCTGTTTTCCCAATCTGTCAGCCAGATGAAGGGTCGCCAAAAGTGGAAAGGCCATGCTTGGTTTCACCATGTTTCACTGTCAGAGTCGCAGCATAAGTTGCCTCCATTGATTGAAGAGCATCCTCAGCCAGACCTCGAATCACGGAGAGAGTTGCCACCGCTCTGGAGCAATGACAAGACATGGAAGGAATTGGAAGATAAAGGAAACGCTAAGAGGACTCTCAAGAAGCTGCCTTCCAATGTCTTCATCTACGATTCCCAAGGAAAGGCAATCCAAAAAAACATGGTTTTGGCAGGCAAAACATGATAAACCATGTTGGTTTTGTTGAATCTCCCATTTTGAGATCCTGAAACCAGCTCGGCGGCTGAGGTCCCGGCTCCTTTCTCTTACTCCGCTGCAATTCAGTGAAGCTATGACAAACTTGTTCTTTGGTGCCTGAAGAGAATGACTCGAATGTCTTTGGCCACCGGTTCGTGGCAACATGATGGACAGCCAAGGAAGAATCGGGAAAACTTCCTATGTTCCTATGCATCTGAAGCGGGACAACTTGGGTATGTGAACTGGACACGAACGCATATGATAAGTCCAACCTTATGTGCACATCTTTGATAATCCGTCTCCAGTTCGAATACATGCATGATATTGCATGCAATGTATTGATATATGATGTGTGCGTGTGTTCTTCACGTCATTGCCAGTACGAGTAACATCTAGAAATCCGTAGGTAAAGTGTTGCTTCACGATTCTGCTCTTCCTGTAGATCCATCCTTTCCCAGAAATGCCCAGCCGCCTCCTCCATGTCAGCCGGTGCGCTCATGAAGCGAGCGATAAGACCTTCCACGTCCACGTCCTCCTTGACGTTGAAGCTGCGCACCTGGAAATGAATCAGATGGATATCAGTGGATGATTAGATTTAGTTCATTTTACTTCATTTTAGTTCTTAGATTGATGGCTAGTTAAATTAGTTCAGCTTCTGAACTCAGACCAGCCTGCGTTGTCTCAAGCTATTTGACTATTTTGAGTTGTTTTGGCAAAAGATCAAAAGTCTGCTTTCTGCATCCCGCAAGATGATCCTTGGAAAGTCGTTCGGAGGCGCCTCGGCCAGCTTCCGCAACATGAATTCGCCACTGCGCGTAAAACGCAAAGTGTTGAGCTGGAAATCCTCAGTGATTCAAAAAAAAAAACATGGGGCCATAGTGGGTCCTGGATGCTCTAGGCCTATGAATCACTGGCTTCCAGAAGCTGTGCTACTTAAAAGGCTGAAACTAATCAAGACTCGCTGGCAAAGGTTCTCAATGCTTGATGGGTTTCCACCAAGTTCGCTGAAGATCAAATCTACATGGAGGCATCAGAAGCGTGCACAAGTGCCTTCTAGTGTATTCCTTGTGATGCTCAAACGCTTCAACACCTCAATCATAACAAGGCATGAGACCATTCACCTTCAGTGATCAGCAGCTTCCATCATCCAAGGCGCAACGCTTGGTCCACTTTGTCCTGGTTTGATCCAATGGCGTTGCAGCTTGAAACCAGCACCTGACAAGATCTCATGGTTGGATGGGTGGAATGAGGACACAAATCGCCGATGAAAGCCTGTTCTACCAGATGGACCGGGGGAGAGCGAGCGAACTGTGGGATATGAGGAGTCGCCCCCGAAAATGTTTGAAACCTCCTACATCCGCATCTTTTCTCACCAAACCTCATCACGGTCAGCCCTCTACTTTTTGGATCTTTTTGGACCGTTTTGGTGTCTTGATAACAGCTCCACACAATGAATCTGAATGGTGTCATCTGCGTAGCTCAGGTCAGAAGGACAACGTGACATATCTTGAGATGCCACTTATGGAAACTTGCCAAACCGGAGCCTTCTCACACTGACCCGAGCTATGTGAGTGCAAAGACAATGCGGAGCCTTCAGGATCATCAAGCGCAACCATCTCAGCAACACATCGCGGTGAGTGGATCAGCTGCAACTAGTTGGATTCTACTGGGCACATCACACTGGTCGTTGCAAGCGAAATGAAACATCAAGAGATCCCGCTATTCGCACGAGAGTTTATCAGGTTTAAGCATGAAAGTCAAGTATCGCAACCCAAAATCTGGTTGTAAGCTGTGGTTCAAAACTTAAAACTCCCCTGGTTGAATTGTACGTAGTAATATGAATTGTAATATGATGTAATATGTAGGGCTCTTCAGTTCACTTCGCAACATCTCCAGCGCCTTGCAGTTGCCATAGTCAATGCGTTCAAAACACGAGTAGAGCCGATTGAGGCCTTTCAACTCCTGACTAGGATTACGTAGGATTAGGTGGGCATCTGGATGGGAGTCGCATGTCATGGAAGTGGACTACAATTTGATTTTTCAGTCTCAAAGCGCCTGTTCAGGGGGGGACACGTTACTGAACTATGGCATAAAGTCATGCCCTACGACAAAGCGCCAGAGTGGACTCAAACACCGCCTACTTTTTGCACATGGTTTCCATGAAAGATCAATAAAGATCACAATAAAGACAACATTCGAAATGAGAGAAACATCAGATCCGACTGCTTTGGATTCATAACCCACGACGCCAGATGTCTCAAGGGCAGCTTTGTGATGCCTCCAGATCAAATCGAAGCTCTGCCAGTGTATTCTTGCTCAACAAGGCCTGAGGCTCCAGTAAGTGATCCGTGTGCCCTTTCACGTGTCTCCAAGTGATTAGAAGAGGGTATGAGAGCCTACAAGATGTTGCAAGAGGTTGCAAGCTATCAATGGCAGAGGCTGTTTTCCTGTTTCTTCGCAAAACATCAATGAGTAGAATCATGTGTGACTTTGTTGGCTAAGACTTGGATCCCTGCCTGTGCACCTGAACTTCGACCAATTGATCTGGTACTGATGTCAAATTCAAATCATCGGGGGGGGAAGAAAAAAACGCCCTGCATGCGCCCTGCGCCCTGCATCCACTGAAGCCTGCCGTGGCATTCCCACTTTGGTCAGGATCAAGTCCACCATGAACCTGCTGCACATTGCTGCACCATCTTTCATAGCTGTAAATGAACTCATGCTGTTTGCTCGGTTCATGGCCTAGCCTTTTTCCCTAACTGTGACTATGCAAGGACTGGGGGGAAATGATCTACCCTTCACATGGAACTTGCATTCACACATGAGGATACGCCCGCACATGATATGGCTGCAGTCAGGTCACTTGTTGTGTTGCAGGTTGAACGGCTCGTAATAGAAGTCCAAGAGGGTACCTCAGTCCGTCAAGAGGTTGTGGATGTTGTGGAAAATCCCGTGTCTCCACACGAACAGGTGCTCTGAATAACGGGTCACAGGGCGTGGCTTTTCTTGGGCAGCAACCCGCGACCAATCCAACAAAGGCCAAAGAACTACGGGATCGCTTCGAGAATTGTTTGAGCTCAAAAATTAGTCCTGTCCAAAAAGATAGATTCCCATTGACAAGTGGCACAGGAATGCATACCTCTGATGCAGTGTGGTGGACACAAACTGACCTCCATGGAACCCATTGGAACCCATATTGACCGTGTAGGCTCAAGGGTCATGGACTCCATGGACTGCATGGGCTTCCGAGGATCGCACGCAGCTCCTTTGCAGCCTTTGCTGCCTGGCACGACTTGGGAAAAATCCACTGGTAGTGACCAAGGGTCGGTGACCAAACAAAATCTGTCTTTACAATTCTTTACATGTCTTTACCGGGATCAAGAATGCGGCACCAAAGTCAGTTTCACATGGCCATCTGGCCATCTGGACATCTTGCCCAGTGGCAGCATGAGTTTTGTTCGAATATGTGTCCAATCCTGTGGTCAATCTTTCTGTCCTTGTGCTGGAGCCCTACTACAAGGAGATTCATTTGCTGAGGACTCGGTCATTGATTTTCTCGTGAAAAATGTGCCAGCTTATGTCAGGTCCCTGTCTCGACATGCACCCGCCCAAAATGCTCACACCTTGAAAGGAGGATCATCTTTGGAGGTTGGCTGAACAGCAAATCAGGTGCAGGCTTTAGGTTGACATGCAATAGATAGACACCGTTTGCAGCAAAAAAAAATAGGTGGAAACATGAAAGCATCACAGCAAAGCATGTTGTAGCATTCCAAACAACAGTAAAGCCGTGTGAACCCCATCGTTCACATCCTTCTCAACTACAGACAGTATGGTTTTGTTCTCACAAACCTGGATTTGCTATGCGCTGATCGTTCACCTCTGCTCTTCATTATCGCCACGTCACAAGAACGCAAATCTCGGAGGAACAAAAAAGTCCAGCTGGACAAAGCGTGAAAACACGCGAAAAGGTTTGATTATCTAATCGGCTGAAAATATCTGAAATGAATTGAAATCAAAGGTGCATATGTCCATATGAGTCCCTAGTGAGTCATCACCCGCCTGCCGATACCACTGGTTGTTGGAATACCAACGCTCACGGTCCCGGCGCCAAGACTCGCACAGGTGGAATACTTGCAACCAAGCGTGTCTGCCCACGGCCCAACATGTTTGATACATTTGAAAAGAACATATATATATATATACATGTTTAGAAAATGCAAATGGATTCCGCTGAAATTGCAACTCAGCATGACCAAGCTTGAAAGCTAGGTGCGCCTAAGACCGAAGAGCTACGCGTGTTGATCAAAATCAAACATGTTAAGCTGAAATGGCCAGGTTCAAAGAGTCTAGAGATTTCCAAAGGTGCCCAGTTCAACGTGGTTCGCATCCGCAACTCTCTGCAGGGAATGCCTCTTCTCTTTGGTTACCACGACGATTCCATGAAGCTGCCTGGGCCTAGCAGAAATCTGCTGGTGCAACCAAGGTACAGCTACTGTATCTCCCAAGTAGCTGGAAATATTGAATTTCTCAAGATTTCTATATTCATTAGAATATCTGTGTATGTATTATATACTGTAATTATCTGTAATTATATATACATATTGTATTATATGTGTGTGCTTTATAAACACTAATATCATAGACATGCAATTTTATTACTTCAACTGCAACTTACTGCCACAATAGGAAAGGCAGCAATTGATGCGACTCCCTGCCATCACCCCAGCGATCACCGTCTACCCCCACGGCTTCCAAAGGATTCATTGGAACCCGATGGAAGCCGCGTCAATTGCGACGACTCGCATCGATTCTTCCAGTACTGCAATCTGCTGCCTGCATCTGCAAGAATGCGGCCATGTCCATGTCTTGCATCGCTTGCATCTCGGAGCCTTCGCCCTGAGGGTAAAACTCCTTCCACTGCAGCCAATGGAGGGAACAGAGCGATCCAAAGATAAAAAAATGCTGTACACTTAGTACACTGTACATGCTTTCAACATCTGTCAACGTCTTTCAGCATCCTCGAGCTTTGTTGGACAGCTGTGAATCGATATGGTTTTGTGTTGCAGTTCAAGTCCTGGAAGCCACCCTCGAACAGCTGCTGCATTGGCATAAACCTAGGAGAACACTCAGTACATCTAAGATCATCTAAGTACTAAGTTGGAAAATATTTTCAAACAAAATTCAAGTACTAAGCATTGAAGCCTCACAAAGCGTTTGGGCCATGCTGTATGGATCCTGTGCTTCCGCACAGACTCGGATCTGGCTCTGGTGTCAGCTCGTGCAAAGAGAGGAGCTGCTTGTTCTGCCCAAGCAGTGGCTGAGAGAGATTTCCGTAGATACAGAGAGGACCCGAAAGGACCCAAGCAAATCAGGACTTCAAATGATTCAAGAATCGATGAGATTCGTCAAGTAATCTAGACGTGCCAAGGACCAAGGCAAAAAGTGATCAAAGCTGTGCCTCATTGATTCCATTTTGCTGTGTATCCTGCCACAGCGCACGTGTCAATGATTCCATTGGAGAATCCCATGGCAGAGAGGTCAAAACCCGGATTCTGAGAAGAGGAAGCAACCTACAAACGCATGTCAAAAGTGAAAGCATCATTTGTGTTCATGCATACTCTGGTTTCTCGGAGAAAGACAAGGGAAATCCACCCACCATGAATGCTACTGACCTCCATTGGCCATTCGTAAGGCTGGCGACCTCCAAACAGGTGGAGATGAGGTCGAGGTGATTTGCATACTAGTTGCGCAGAAAGAATGGCCACATGGTGGTGAAGAGTACAACAATGATCAATGTGAAGTATCATATTACCTTAACTTGATTTGAAATCAAATTGACAGACAAGAACAGGTGCGAGCTGGAATGAGCTGAGTCCGAAGGTGTCCATGGCTAGATGTCTGTACTGTGAAACAGACTGTGCCCGAGCGTACCTGGGCCAGCTAGAGGATCCTTGCAAGCTTCAATGGTTGTGCCAAAAATCGGCCAGCTGATTGAACAGATTTAGAGACAACTAGGATCTCCCAAGCAATAACGTAATGGGAGCAGTTCACAAAGTTTCACAGACGAGTCAGCTGTCACAGGCACAACTGCTGTTGATCTCTGGTGACAAGACACTGCCTGCCTCAAAAATGGACCCATCAGTCCAGAATGTAGCATCCTTGGATCAAAGAAAGATACGCATGACAACCCACATTTGCAGAAGTGTCCAGTTCATTGAGTCTAATCATGAACCAAGCAGGAGAGTTTCAGGAAGTTTTTGAAGCATCTGACCTCCAAAATGTAGAGTGCTTTGAACCAACAGTTGTGGGCTAACTTCGACGTAGATGATTGGACTCCATGACTAGAATCACAGTACTTCAGTTTCTGTGAGCTAAAACACACGCATCTGTTTGTTGGCATGCGTCACTTGACTTGCGCCTCGATTCACAAATTGGAGAAATAGTTTGTTTCTCGCGATAATGCGAAGGTGGCTACATTGCAATTTCATGCACTTGTTTCATCTTGTTGACCTGACTTGACCTGACTTGACCTGACTTGACCTGACTTGACCTGACTTGACCTGACTTGACCTGACTTGACCTGACTTGACCTGACTTGACATCTCAGAGGGATCATCTCTGTCCCTGCTCCCCTGGGCGCAAGACCTGCATTGGGTCCAGCATGACTCACCTGCGGCATTGCAGTTGTTTTGTTGTGCGACGGTGCGCGATAGTGCGCAAGAGTGTGCCATTGTACCATGACTCCCAAAATCGGAACACTGTCATAGCTAACTCAAAGGGAACAAAGGTCGCCTGTGGGCACCTGCACCTACCGTCGCGGCAAGCCGCAGCAGATGGCGAGTGTGTCATAGCCAGGTTGAGCCAAAACTTGCCTCCAGATGAATCGTAGTTCTTCGTTACGACTTAAGCAAGTACATGTCAAGTAGATTTCAAGAAGATTTCAAGGAGATGTCAAGAAGACTTGAAGAAGATTTCAAGTAGACTTCAAGTAGTTGCAAGCAGATGCAATAAGATGCAAGTGGCATGTTGCACCAATGCAAAGGACCTTCAAGGCTTCAGGTCAGCAAACTGCATTATCTCGGCTGAAAAAACGGCGGCAAGCGCCTTGTATGATCCATCCCAGCAAAAGCTCACAACTAGTGAGTCTCTGAGTATCACTTGTACTTTATTACATATTGAATCTCCATGTAAATCCTCCAAGCTTCCCCTGCCACTCACAGTCCATAATTCACGGCGGCACGACGCTCAACGCTATCAGATCCAAGCCATACTGTCACAGTTGTCACAGCGTCACGCAGCTTTTTGAACATTAGCTGAGTGGTGGCCCTATCTTTCGAGGACACTGCACCGTGCTTCTCCGTTTCTGAAACTTTGGAGCCGCCTTTCCCCTGCCTCTGGGCATTGATCAGTTCTTGATGCTCTGCTCAAACGGTCGCAGTGGTCATGGAAAATTCTTCTAGCCTTAGATGCCTTACCTTTTTCCAAATCCTTCCTGTCCGAAGCTAAAAGCACACCTCTTCCCTGGTTGAGTTTATTGCACGTCTTTGATTTGAGCTGCTTCAAGAACTGAAACTCCTACACTGAGATTGCTGATTCGTTTGCACGGACACGCAAGGAAAGGGCCAGTGCGAGCTGAAAAGGAAAACAGATCATACAATGTAAATCAATGTAATTTATGTTTCAACTGTCAGCTGAGTGGGAAATCATCTGCTACACTCTTGTTTGTAGGATTTTTTTAACGAAATCGGAGTCCCTCTCCCAGACGTCAATTGGTGCCGTTGGAGATGGAGACCAGACTCGTTGGCTTGTTCTCATGGCCGAGCAAATTTGCCCAGCTGAATGGTACAGAAAGCACATCTCAGCCAATGCAAAAGCAGGGCTGCATGCGAAGCTTCAGCAAGAATAGCAAGACAGGTGACACTTCTGACTTTGGGTCAGTATGGCACTCAGTATAGTTTTCAGTATCTTTCTCCAGTATGGTTCAGTGGTTTTCAGAGCCCCAAACACGTCGGCTTCGCACGAATCTCCGCGAGCTGGATCACTTTCTGAAAGCCTTGCGCCGCGCCGAGCAAGTGCCAGGCACTCTTCAGTAATGTGATCTGGATGTGTTTTTCCAAGGCTAACATAGGCTAACCAAGGCTAACCCACATCAACATACATCAACAATGTCAAAGCCTAGATTCCTAGACCGTTCAAATATCAGCATGTTGAAAATATGAACTGTCCAGCCCAGCTGACCTGTCCAGCAACTTGCCTCCAACTCACGATCTGTACCGATGAAAAGATATGAAAAGCAGATTAGAAGTTGGAACCATGTTTCAAAAGTTCATTGCCACATGCTGCGTTCAAATCTGTACATGTTCGGATGCATAGTTCAAACCCCAACACAGTCCATCATTAGAAAGAGCACATGGCTTGTTTTTCCCCAACAGCGTAAGCTTGGGGTCTTCAGCTATAGTAAAGGTCTCGGAGCAGGTCGGAGCAGCCAAAATACTGATCGACCGGTTCCCAGGTTCCCAGGAACAGGTTCCCAAGCAAGGTTCCCAAGCAAGGTTCCCAGAACAGGTTCCCAAGCAAGGTTCCCCAGCAACGTTCCCAAACAAGGTTCCCAGAACAGGTTCCCAAGCAAGGTTCCCAAGCAAGGTTCCCAGAACAGGTTTCCAAGCAAGGTTCCCAAGCAAGGTTCCCAGGCAAGGTTC
>BGPT01000719.1:159216-189657 GCA_003297045.1 Symbiodinium sp. clade C Y103
GACAGTTGAAACCTACTCGAAAGAACAGCTATTCTTCCCGGCTGATTGCAAACATTGTATTTCAAAGTTTCTTCATGTTCTTGTAAATACAAATCCACAATAGAGAGTGATACCCGGCGCGCCGGGTATCATGACCCGGCGCGCGGGGAAATCTACTATCTAGACAGTTGAAACCTTCTCGAAAGAACAGCTATTCTTCCCGGCTGATTGCAAACATTGTGTTTGAAAGTTTTTTCATGATCTTGTGAATACAAATCCACAGTAGAGAGTGATACCCGGCGCGCCGGGTATCATGACCCGGCGCGCCGGGAAATCTACTATCTAGACAGTTGAAACCTANAGTTTTTTCATGTTCTTGTGAATACAAATCCACAGTAGAGAGTGATACCCGGCGCGCCGGGTATCATGACCCGGCGCGCCGGGAAATCTACTATCTAGAAGTCTATTTCCCTGCAAATGGGTCCTATCATTTTACGTCTGGGTCCTATAAATTGGGTATTTAAGAACCTATCAAGAATAAACGGTCTCAAGGGTTGAAAGCCTTGATGGTGTGATGCTCTTCAGAAATGTCAAAACAACTTTGTGCACCACTTGTGCGCGGATTTTTTCTCATGTCAGCCAGGTCTATGTCAGCAGCATCATACACCTGGCACACAATCAACAAATCTCCAAAAAGCAACACTTCAGCAAGTATCTTTCGAAGAAAGCTCGTATAAGTCAAGCAACTGCGTGCATGCAGCCATTTTTTTCGCGCCACAGGTTTGCCAAAAGTGCTAGTATCCATAGGTCTTTTGACCCCGGGAAAACTTTGCCAATGTTTTTTTCAGGTCCTCAATTTCCATCGATTTAAGTTTCAACTCGTATCTGAGCGATTGGTTCTTCCAGCCTCACCAACAAAAAGAGGTGGTCAAAAAAAAAGTCACTTTCGCCCATCGATTTTTCAATTCAGTGATTTCAACATGTTTTGGAACATGAAAAATTGGGGGGTCACAAACGAACTGAAGATCTTTGTGCAACCTAGCAACTCAGCACATAGTTTTCATGGCAATCCTTTTCATGGACTTTGTAGCACAAGTGGCATGTTTCAACATCGCCCGGCTTCTTTCCCCCCGAAGCTGGCTCAACTTGAGTCCCCACTGTGGACAACGAAGTAGTCTGCATTGTTTGCACCCCAACATCCGTAGAAGATGTTGCTTGCACCCCAACATCAACACCAACACCACGCTCCAAAGTCATGGTTTGTGCAGCTTTTGCTTTTGTTGCACGCTTTTTCTTTTTGTTGCGCTGCCCCTTTCCTTGCTATGGGTCTTGGAATCTTGCAACCCTGATTGCAAAATAAGACCATATCGCTAAGCACAAAAATTGCAAACAAAAAGCAAATTAATTGTAGACACTCAGCATTTCCGAGCTTCGCGGTTTTTCATAAATGCGCTGAAGTGCTTCTCTTCTCTCCTCGGGAGAGGCTTCATCAGGTATAAGCTCATCTAGATATTTCCTTCGACGACAAGCACGGGACTTCGGAGCGTCATCTTTTTTCTTCGTCTTAGAAGAACCCATTGCAGCGCAAAGCAAATGAATCACAGTGAGTTCACCTCTTGATTTGATGTTGTTCACAGGTTAGTGCAAAAGTTCGGATGTTTCTGTGGATTTTTTTAGAATTGAGTACCTCCACAAAAAGTTAGAATAAATCCAATGCAACTATTTCAGATCAAGACACTTGGGCATACTTGAAACTAATAAAAACCATGTCTTGGAAGGCTTGACCCTCAATGCTGAGATGCAGTTGTCAAATCGGTTCTTTGCCTTCTTGCTCGGTGAACACAAATTTTCTGATGTTGACCAACTGTTTTTGGATCATCCAGAAGCTTTCCCACAAATCACCAGCCGCGCCTCCAATTCTAGGACCACAAGAGGATCTGTAGAATAACCTAGGCATACCACTCACAGTTTAATCCTAGTAGCCACACACCAGAAACCAAAACAATTGAGAAACAGAAGCAAAGAGAACAAAAGGAAGTTGCAGGAAAGCATTCAAGTGGGGTAACACGTTGGGAAAAAACAGTCAAGCGGGTTAACACAGAACTCCGGGAGAGTCAAACGCAGTAACACGGAACGCCGGGACGCCGGGAACAGAGTAACACGGGACGCCGGGAGAGTGAACCGGAACGCCGGGACGCCGGGAACAGAGTAACACGGGACGCCGGGAGAGTAACACGGAACGCCGGGACGCCGGGAATAGAGTAACACGGAACGCCGGGACGCCGGGAACAGAGTAACACGGGACGCCGGGACGCCGGGAACAGAGTAACACGGAATGCCGGGACGCCGGGAATAGAGTAACACGGAACGCCGGGACGCCGGGAACAGAGTAACACGGGACATCAGGAAAAGAGTCAAGTGAGACAAAGCAAGATAAACTGAGAGAAACAGAGTTGAGCAACAGATAAGAAAAGAACTAAGGAATAGAGAGACAAAAAACGAAGTGTTCTCCACAAACATGCTCACACATATAATTTGGAGCAATCTTCCGATATATCTTCTGTATGCTTTTTAACCACATACTAAATCAAGATAATTTTCAAAATAGCTGGGAACCAAACCGCTAAGCATACAAAGTATGGGGCTGTCCTGGGCAAAGTATGATGCGGTAGTTTTGGTGGCATTGGATCTCAGGTGGATCAAATCGGAATGGTTGAGAGTCAAAAAAAGGGCTTGCTTAGATTCAAACATGTTGTGAGAAGTACCAAGGGTGCCAAAATGGAAGCAGCAACACTTTTAATTTTGGTATTCCTTGAGTACCACACCATGGAGGAGATTTCCAAACGACATCCTGCAGTTCTACCGTGGCTATCAGTCATGAACGGAAATCATTTTCGCAACGGAAATCCCAATCAAACTATGGATTGGTCCTGGTATGATATGTGTTCTATCTAGTTCTCATATGGACAGCTCTTACCAAAACAGAATGGTTTAGTTTAATGACCACTGAAATGCACAGCTGCATCAGCAAAATGCCCATCGCACCATCAAGGAGATAGCTTCCAAACGGCGTCCCACATTGTAGGCCTAGGAGGTGCTGAGTCATGAACGGAAAACGAAGGAAAATGCATAATATCCCATATCAATGGGCACGTTTTGAAAATCATTTCAAATCTATACCTGATGGGGAAATTTATCTTGATGATGCGGCAGCTTGCACACTTAAACCTGCTCGGCCGGAAGCCTGGGCAATTTTGTGTTGATTCAAAGAATGCCATAAAATTTCAAGAATGTCTAACCCAAACAAAATTGCCCAGAGACTGCGATGTTTGCATGTTCAATCCCTTTTCACCCCAGAATTTCTGGCGTGCTTTGCCCGGGCCCTCAGTCACGACTGCTCACAGTCAAGAGTGGTGAGACAAACTAAGCCAGGTGTAGAAACTTACCTAGCCTTTTGTCACCACGGTTTCATATCCAAGGAGCTAAAGCTAACATGGCTGCAGCTTCTTCACAGTTGTCAAGAAAATTGAAATGAACTTTGTTCTAAGCTCTCTTTGGTCGTTTGCTATCATCCGAAGTATATAGTTCAAATCATTTGAATGAGATTAGCCCAAACCGCTGTGCCATTGTCAAGCAATAGCTGGGACTTGAAAGTCGCCCAACCCTGTAGGCCTTTAGATGCCATTACGATCCAAATTGATGTTGGGTTTGCACAACATCAAACCAAGCGAATCACTTCATCCTGTTCGAGCTTCAGATCGGTTGCCCCCTTCAAGAAGTACAGCGGCTTCCCTCAACTTTTTTTTTGAATTGGAATCAAAAAGGATCTGAACATGATGAATCGAACATCATAAGAGTTTTAACAGCGTTGTGTCTGTGATTTATTTTTCAGCCAAGACACTTGGGCTGAGTTCCTAAGAGAGGGGGCACTGGGAGGATGAAACACTGACTGAGCAAAACGAGGCATTGGTGTACATCTGGATGTTGTTGCGTTCAAACTTATGCCAAGCAGCATTGGATTCCTTTGAGTACGAGATGCGCCAGCAAAGCGTAAGCATTTTGGATCCCTTCAAAGCCTGACTAGTACATCCCAGAACAACAAACTCAGTGTGGAAAACATAGATACCACTGAACCCACCTATAAATCTCTATGTAATGTCGAAAAAATGACTCTGACCGTTTCGTGCCTCTGCCGGAAATGCAGATGCCACCGAAGACCACTTGCAAGTGTTGACTGATGTGGGCTGGCCCCACTGGAACACACAGGGCTTTGGCTTGGGCTGGATCTCAAAACTGTCATCACCTTTGCCCAAGGCATGAAGCATTGGGGCCATAGAAGCTAGAGAAAACAGCATATGACCAACAGAGTTGATTGTGTAAGCCCCGCACTGTTGTTGCAGTTTGGCCTCTTGAGCTCATGGGAGTTGATTGTCGCATCGACAATCTCAGCTTCACTTTCCAACTCATGAAGCAGCTTTCTCCATGTGGACCGGTCGCTGTCGGTTACGGCTTTGCTACCTTCCTGAGGAACTTCTAAAACCACCATATCAGTGTCGCTCTTCCACTCAGCAGTGACCAGTCGTTGAGCTTCCCCTGTGGCAGGCCCCACATTCCATCAAAATGTTTAGAAATCAGGCTGTAGGCTGTAAGTCTAAGTTGCCATGATGGAGTTCACAAGATGCAAAAGTAAAGGGATAGGAGGAAACCTTTTTTCTCCATCTTCTTCGCGGTATAGTCTCAAGATTTTCAAGGCCAACCACAGTCAGTCCTCGGACTGAACAGCCTCAAGTCCAAACTCAGCAGCCTTTGGCTAGGGTCTATGCCAGCAGCTTGCTAAACCCAAGTCAGCGAAAGCATGGGGCTTGCCACATCATCATGGGGGCTTTTTGAAGGTGTGCTAGCCCACACTATTCTGTGACTAATCTTCATTGAGTTTTGTTGAGCCATGTCGAGCCAATCCCCAAGCCAGTTCACTCTATCTTGATGTACTCAAGATTCAACATTAGTTGCCCTGCGTCTGGGAGCAGTGGAAACATCTTTGGCCAATCTACGGCGGCTTCGTTCTGAGGCCGTCATGTTGCGGATCGAATTCAGGCGCACTGAGCTTTCCTTCCACCTCAAGTTCCAGGACAGAGCCGGGTGGAGCATGGAGAAAAAATGAAAGGGGTTCAGTTCTCTGTCAAAGTTGCTTGGTTGACTAACTTATCACACAACGGAATGATGGAATCACAATAATGTAGGGATCAGACATCTGGCGAGCTTTGGCAATCACCTCATGCCCCAACCAAGACGGATGGGCCAGTCGCAACTCGGCCATGACATTGGCCAAGTACTTGTTGTACTCATCGCGCAAGCTCGTACCCTGCAGGGATGGTAGGTGGGTTTGTGATATTTTTGGTTCATACTTGAATTGGAAATAGTTCCGAAGGAAATGCATGAGTTTGACTCCCATGGCACAGTGTGGATGGGTGCCCGTGCCACAAAATAGCTGGTTTATAATGAAGAATTCCCTTGAAATTAATGATCTGGTGTTTCCCCAATTTGTAGAAACACTCAAAGAACCTTTGACCACCCAAGCATGTTCTGCTTGATTTTGCTGAAAAATTCGATACAGTGTGATAGTGTTTGATGGAGCATGTTTGGTAACTTTTAGATGACATATGATGACATGTTGGTAAAATCTTTGATATTTGACAATCCCTGGTACCGGTTTCAAAAAAGTTAGTTGACAATACCATTTGGTAACATTTTGATAGGCACCTGTTGCCACAAGTTCAATCCACTGAAATATTGTTAGACATTGCTGGTATCCTCAATAGAAAATTCCAGGGTACCATTTTGATAACATTTGATAAGATGTTGGGACACCTGCCTTGGCGGTGTCACGACCATCATTGTCATCATCATCATCGTCCTGGTTGTCATCCTTCTCGCTCTGGGAATCTTCTTTCTCTTCCTCCTCATCGCTGTCCTCATCTTTCTTCGGTCCTTTGCTTCCCTTCTTCGGCTCCGGGGCATCCTCTTCCTCCTCATCTGTCTCCTCATCTTTCTTCTGTCCTTTGCTTCGCTTCTTCAGCTTCGGGGCATCCTCTTCCTCCTCATCTTTGTCCTCATCTTTCTCCTCATCTTTCTCCTCATCCTTCTTCTGTCCTTTGCTTCGCTTCTTCAGCTTCGGAGCATCCTCTTCTTCCTCCTCATCCTTCTGTCCTTTGCTTCGCTTCTTCAGCTTCGGGGCATCCTCTTCCTCCTCATCTTTGTCCTCATCTTTCTCCTCATCCTTCTTCGGTCCTTTGCTTCGCTTCTTCTGCTTCGGGGCATCCTCTTCTTCCTCCTCATCTTTCTCCTCATCCTTCTTCTGTCCTTTGCTTCGCTTCTTCTGCTTCGGGGCATCCTCTTCCTCCTCATCCTTCTTCGGTCCTTTGCTTCGCTTCTTCAGCTTCGGGGCATCCTCTTCCTCCTCATCCTTCTTCTGTCCTTTGCTTCGCTTCTTCAGCTTCGGAGCATCCTCTTCTTCCTCCTCATCTTTCTCCTCATCCTTCTGTCCTTTGCTTCGCTTCTTCAGCTTCGGGGCATCCTCTTCCTCATCCTCCTCATCTTTGTCCTCATCTTTCTCCTCATCCTTCTTCTGTCCTTTGCTTCGCTTCTTCAGCTTCGGGGCATCCTCTTCCTCCTCATCTTCCTCCTTATCTTTCTTCGTTCCTTCGCTTCGCTTCTTGGGCTTCACGGTCTCTTCCTCTGAGTTTCCCTCCTCACTTTCCTCCAAATCTTCATCGATCTTTTGCTCAGCCTGCAAGGCTTCGCTGTCTTCGTTCTTCTGCTTTTTCTTCTGCCCATTTTCCTTCTTGGTCGTCTTGCCATTGCCTGTTTTCTTTGGCTTTGAGCTCTCGCTGTTCTTGGCAATGCTCTTTGGAACTCCTCTGCTCTTCTTAGCCTTGCACCCCTGCCCGGCAGAAGCATCATCATCATCTTTGTCATCCTTCTTGCCACTCTTCGTTTTTTTGGCAGTAGTAGTGGGCTTTTCTTCCTCCTCTTCCTCATCATCTTCACCTTCAGTCCCACATTCATCTTCGCTCTCATCTCGCTTTTTCTTCTTCCCCTTTTCTGCTTTTGCCTTTGCAGCTGCTTTCTCCTTCTTTGCATTCTTCAGAAGCTTCTGCAACTTCTTTGCGCCCGTAGTCTCATCATCCTCATGCACCTTCTTTTTCGCTTGGCTTTTCTTCATCGGCTTGTTGGTCTCTCGTTCTTCTGAAGCTTCGTCATCCTCCTCACTCTCCATAGATTCATCATCCTCATCATCCTCTTCTTCTGGGTCCAAATCTTCATCTGAATCTTCTTCCTCCTCTTCCTTCTTTTTCTTTGCTGTCTTCTTCTGTGCCTTCTTGGTTGCCTTCGTCTTTGCTGAAACTGCACGCTTTGCGCTGCTCTTTGCAGTAGCTCGGCCTCTGTTCTTTGCTCCAGGCTTCTCATCCTCCTCACTTTCCATGTCATCCTCATCTTTCTTTTTTGCTGTTTTCTTCCCCACCTTGCCTGTCTTCTCATCCTTCTCTTCTTTTCGTCCTCTCGACTTCGAAGAGTTCTTCTTCTTTCTTTGCTCCGCCTTTTCCTCCTCAGATGGGTTCAGAAACTTGCGCAGCATTGTTGCGCCATTCCTGTCGGGATTCTTCTTCTCATCGCCTGCGCTGTCCAAAGCTTTGGACAAGTTTTTCGGCACTGGTTGGTGATCCTTCGCCTTTGAGCCATCAAGAAGTAGGGTGTCCTGAGAGGAACCAGGTTCTTCACCATCTTCCTTGCTGTCAGCATCTTCCTTTGATGCCTTCGCCTTCTCCTTTGATGCCTTCGCCTTTTGCTTTGCTTCTACCTTCTCAACTTCATCTTTACCTTTGTTCTTTGGGTCTTCCTTCAAGTTCTTCAAGCCTTGAACCAATGCAGCCTTGTCTTTTCCTTTGTCTTTTCCGTTGTCCTTGTCATCTTCTGCTGCAGCATCCTCTTTGTTCTGAGGCTTTCTGCCTCGCTTGTGCATTGTGTCCTGACAGGGGGTGCACAAAGTCGTGACTAAACCACAGAGCAATATGGGAATGCAACAGTGCTGAAACCAATCGTGGGTTTTTACAGCATGGTTACATCACCATATCATATGGTTACATCACCATTCATCTTTTGAAAAATCCAATAATACCAGGTTCAAAAGTGATGCAACATGTTTAAGCTGGTGGATGCCCCAACATGTCCCAACCCCATCCCTATATCCTTGACTTCCTGCTTCACCTCTTCTGCAAGTTTGTCAACATCAGAGGGGCGAAGCATTGGATCGTTTTTGTCATTCCTCATCCCAGAAGTTAGCGGCAGAGTGGTAGAGCTTGCAGAACCTGACAACTCTTTGGCAGGAACTGGAAACTCCTTGGCTCTCAGGCGCTCTTCCGGTTTTTCAGAGACAGGTGTAGGAGTAGCACTCGGTGGTGATGCAGCTCGACGCACCTGATAGTACCCAGTAAGGTGCCATGTCCCATCATTTTTCAAATCCAAAATGTGCTAGAACTTGTTTCATTAGATTTGGATTGAAGTTTCATTGAGCTGAATCTGGAAAAGAAAGGATCTTATATGATCTACTGTAATCGCAGTGTGAGCCCCCCCCATCAAAATGAGACACTGTCAACACAAGTGTTGAGTCCACAGAAATCATCCACAACCGGCAAATAGTCGAAGTCATTTGAGTACCTGACCATATTTTGCGGAGTCTGGGTCATGCTGGGATCTGTTGCTGACAGGGCATCGAAGTCCTTCAGAGGGCCAGCAGCTCAAGAACATTCAAGGCCACACTAAATAGATGTTTCCAAATCCACTCAGCAATATCAATTGAACAGTTGTGAGTGTCTATCAGAATCAAAGCAAGGGTTGAGATTGGCGACCTACTATGGGATTGTTCCTCCATACCATCACCTGAAAAGACAAAAGCTTAGTCCTGGTCGAAACCATGCTCAGCTAAAAGCTCAGTCAACCCCATGGCCCTCAGCCGTCCGCTTTCAACCCTTCTGGTCAAAACAAGGGCTGTTTTTTGTAGAAAGACCGTTTTCGAACAAATGTTCTATGAGCCAGATGGCAATGGCATTTAGATACAATTTCAGAGTCTCACTGCGCACAATGGCCAAGCAGTACATATATCATGGAGACTGAAACTGATGAGTCAAGCCTGGCTTGTTCTCACGGAGCACAGCCGCAACCTTCTCAGGCCGCAAGAACTTGCCAGATCCATGCCCGACTTGAAACTCGGCCACTGGAATCTCCAGTGACATATGCGCAGCCTGGGTAAAGAGATCTATGAAAAAATATGGAAAATACCAGGATCTTGTTTGACTTGGCTGGAGCGATTTAAAAATTCGATCATCACGAAAAGCAAACAAAGTCAACTTGTGAGTCAAACATGAAGTCTAGGTACCATGAAGAGCTTGAAACTTTGGCCCTCACAGACTTGGCTGATGGAGCCATCCCGTTGTTTTGCACTGACGACAAAGAGTGTTGTTCCAGGTGTCCTGCCACTGATTTTCGTTTCAACCAGATAGCGATCCTCAGTTTGAACTTGAAAATATAAGATCCAAATTAAGTTCAGCAAAGAAGCATTTGAAATCAAAACAATCATTGGCAGAAACTGGTCATTGTGATTAATTGTGATTGCTTCTGATGGCCACCGAACTTCAAGCTAAGTATCAGTGAGATCTGAAATTGTTTTGGGCTCGCCTTCCCATGGTGTGCGGACTGGAGCCAAGGACTGGATTGACATCTCGGATTCAGCCACGCTCTCGGCCGTTGGCATGTCAAGACCAAACCTGGGAGCAAGAATGGGACATAATGGGACATATATAATTTCAGGAAGCTCATGACCCAAGAAGGGAAGTGACAAGGATAGTAACAACTAATCGAATTTTAGTTGCTTGTGAATAGGAATGTCATAGAATCGTTGTCTAGAAGCCTTTGGTCGAAGTCTTTCAACAATTCCCGCCATTCCTGGGAGTACACAACATCTTCCAGCCAGTGCATGCGGAACGGCTGTGGGAGGGTCACCTTGAATTGTTTCCATCCATGGTTCTCCCCAGCATTCTTCTCCAACCTCACCACCTGACAGAGACAGTCTTATTTGTGATTGACTAATTTTTTGTTCTCAAACCGAATGGATTAGGAAGAAAAGAAATCAGCGTGAGAAATAGTGACAACCATTCAATCGATTGGCCTATCAAAAATGATTGAAAATCTTGGCCATTGTTTGGCGCTGCCCTTTTTTCGCTTTATAGACCCTAAACTTTCAACCTGTGTTGGTCACTGGCCAAGGAGTTGCAAAAGTGCTGGCCTGAAGAGGAAACTTGCTGATGTCTTCCTGCTCCAGTTTAGGTGCTTCTGGCTGGTACTGCGGAGTCTTGCTTCCCATACAGTGGTTGGATTTCTTCCAGTCCTGGAACAGTTTGGCCAAGATATGTGCTGGACTTGTACTGCATGTAAACTAAGGCTGCTTTGGGAAAACACGGCAAAAAATAAGTTGATGTTGGTGTGATTCTTTGTTGTGTGGATGGGAAATAATGAGAAGCAAACTGCTGCGTGGTCGGAGGTGAGAATCAACCGGAAAGAGCTTGCACAACAAGGACTGTCCTGCATCAGCTGGAGGGCGAGGCTTCTTTCACAGTAGGAGATCAGAGTCAAATTCTTCGAAAGGGACAAAGAAGGGATGACAATCTCGCCTGTGGTTCGTTTCCCCCATCGCAAAGCTGCATTTTCCAGCCAACCATCATATGGGGACAGGTTCATCAAGCCAATGATTCCCTTAAGACCGGTCTTGGCAGTCAAGGCAGTCAAGATTTGTTCTGGTAGTGCGGGTCCAGCAAGCAGCTGTGCACTCTCTTGGCTCTGTGAAAGGGACCTGTCGCATCAAAGACAGATAATACAGCAGTCAATTGTACCCAACAAGTATGAACCCAAATCTTTTCAAACTTCAATACATTGTCCGAATGCATATGATGCCATATGATTACATTAGTTTCGTGGATAACCTGATAACCCGGTCCAGCCTTATCTCAGCAGAATTCGGGGGAGCATCCTTCGATGGTGCAGGAACCACATATGAGCTTTCTGGAGCCCATGGCAGGCTTGTTCGGGTGCACCTGCGTGGGCAAGCTTCAATGGGCTTTGAACCTACTTAGAAAGTTGCGAAGCAGAAAACCCATGAAAACTCAATATCAGCTTGCTTTGTGGTTTTCTAAGATAAAAAAATATCAAAGACAACTCATTCAAAAGCTCTTTGTGGAGGTGATGGACATGGGACACGACCCCATTGAACAAGAGAAACCACACACCCCACCTGTCCAACACAAGTTGCGATGCTTTGAAGATGTTGTTGGCCTTGCTTCCCTCATCCATGCAAACCCATGCTGGGAATTGTAGCGGAACATGCTTCTGACCTGGTGGGTCTGCCATTCGAATCATCACCATCTCCGAGTGGATGTTGAGGGCGTCCAGTTTGTCTTCGATACGCCTGTGCCATCAGCCACAGCATGAAAGTAGAGTGAATTTTGACCACTTGGATTGGGCATCAGAACCAAAAGTCTGAACCCCAAAAAATACACCAAAAGTTTCAAAAATCCATGGATCAATCAAATTACTTTTTAGACAGTTGCAATTGCAGGGAGCTTTTGTGGTCTCATCTCACTGATGTGTGCCAATTCATGGTGATTCAATTGGAATTGGATCCTGGTTCACAGATTGATCCTGCCACTTTGTTCATAGAGAATGATTTAGTGAGCCACCTACTTTGATGACTTTTTATGCAGGAATCTTACACAATACCTGAATGCATGAAACCGGCACGGACCCAGTCTATTCGTTTTATGGCACATCCCATTTTCAACAGGGTTTCTGTATGATCAGGTATGAGTTGTTTTAGGCACCTGTGTGATATCATGGTAAGTATCTGACTATTCTGAACAGCCTCCCTCTGCTGTGATAAAATGCAGTGTATGAATTATTCCCCTTTGGAGACCTATACCAACTTTCACTAACAAATCAAGAATCTATACAGCAACAGAATCTATCACCAATTCTGCGAAAAAGATATAAAAAACCTGGGAGTGAACACCTTGGTTCAGTTTACACACATGATAGACACATGATCTCTTGATATGTTTATATTTTTTTTACCCATGGACACATGGAAAACAGAATGAATTCGGCAGTCCTCAGCTCTCCACGAAGGTTCCCCTGCACTGCCACCTTCTCACTGATCAAGTGCGGGCAGATCACAAAGGCCGCTGCTCGCTCGGGAATCCGGGAGAGTGCAAGCTGCAGTAGCTCCAGGGTTTCATTCAAGTCGGTGTTGGACAGTCGACCAAACTTTGTGAAGTCAACCCACACCAAGAGCCCAGCAAATTTGTCCAGCTTGCTCAGAGAGGACACGAACTGACAGGGTTCCAGGGCGAGCACATAGCAATTCATATAGCACCATCATCATTCTTTTTTATCATCATCATCATCATCATCATCATCATCATCATCATCAACTTGGTTTGAATTTGATTATGGGGAAGATCTATCTATAGACTTAACTTTGTTTCAGAGTTGAGGCGATCAGAGAACAGGTGATAGTCCAGTATTTGTGAAGCCTTGCCTCATCAACCGCTGCTTCCAATTCACCAATTCGTCCAGCGACATGCTTCATGTTCAGCGACATAAAATTCCGGATGACGTTGGCCCCAATGGTGTTCTGCTGTTTCAAATGGGCAAATGGGTTACCTTCTGGATCCTCACAGCTTTCTCGTGGCTGACCATGGATTTGTAAAGCATCCCCAACTGGGCACAGTCCCTGGTCAGCTTCAAAACATCCTGGCGAAATGCTGATTCCCTGGCATCTTTGTCCAATTGGACGATTTGATCATCCACGCTTTGAAAGCTGACTTCGGGTGGAGGGGCCTTTTTGGTAACATTCTCGGTCCACATCTGCAAGCTGTGGGGTTGGAAGTTGGCATCCTTCAGCGTCAGAAGCTCTTGCAGCTCATTGTTGTAGTCCCTGGGGGGTGAAGTTTGCCACAGAAATATACTATTTTTTTGACAGACCTCCAGGCATAAATTTTGCAATTAATTTGTTTTCAAACTGAACATGCCAGAGGCACCCATCCACAGCTCTCTTGGCAACCTTGTCGATTGTGCCAGGCTCGAAGATCTTTTCACCATCATGATCAACTGCCAGGCTCATTTCGTGAAGTACTTGTTGCATCAAGCACATTCTCTCCTGAACGATGGGGCAATCACCAGATCCCCTTCTTGGTTCTGACAGGTGTTCCTTCAATAGGCAATTGGAATATATTATACTGTAAAGGTCAGGAAAGCATCATCATCTTGAAATAACAGGACTTAGCTATGTTATAAGTTTCTTAACACTTGAACCCTGCATCCGTGTTTTGAGTGGGAAAAGTTTTGGCATTGGCGCATGTCCACAGCTAGTCCAATTAGAAAGTAGCAAAGCACTAGCACTCACAGAAAATCAAGGATCACATTCGCTGGTCCAATCTGCAATCGACAGCCTGACACTTGCAGCACGACCACCTCTTCGAACAGCCCGGTCATGCAAGAACAGCACTCTTCGCATGAAAAGCACCTAGCAGGGGTAGCAGCCGCAAAATCATAAAGAAGCTCGTTATGAACCGCTTGCTTTTGAAATCATTTTTTAGCAACTTTTGAATCTTGCGGGACATCCCGCCTGCTTGTCTTTCGTGATGCTGAGAATTCCATGCCAAAGTGCGTTGCACCCACTGCTTGGAGCAGCTCCCACAAGCCATTGGGCATTGCTCAATGTGGCATTGGAGAAAGCTGCCAGGGTTTAAGGAATGAATGGCATCAAATAACTATGGCAGGGATTGTTATCCACCAGTTGGTTACTTAGTTTGTAGGCTTTTACATTTAAAAACTAATAAGCGGTCTTCAGTAGCAAAGTGGTGGCCAGTTCTGTGTATACTGTTGCATCTTTATACACCATGGCACATCTCAGTGCAAGCTCAATGAAGCTGATGATTCTGGCATACCTACATCTTCATCATTCGGTTGACGGTTGAATTTGGGATGTCCATAATTTACATGATGACCATCAGCTTAGTAGTTCGTGCTACCGCTTTTCAATCCTTCGGGTCTTTTGACATGTCACTGTTTTTGGCTGATGAAAATCTCATTGCCTGAGTCGCTGAATCGGTGCTTGTGCAGGTGCTTCTCGATCATTTTCCAGGCCTGCTCGCAGACTCCGACCTGGTTGGGAAAATGATGGAAGGAATTGACTGTGTTGATTTGCTCGGAATTGGTGTTAAGAATTGGATTCACCATGCCCCAAACTGCTACTGCACATGGACATGAGAACTCAGTGGCCTTGAACCCATACATTTGGGACGCTGTGCTATCATCGATCTGCAGTCGCTCGGCAAAGTTGGCTGCCCCATAGATGTTGAACTCACCCACTGCCATCATCCAAGCACGTCTCAGATCAAGGTCAGAGTCCTCCAAATATCAGTCACAGGCTTGTTGAAATTTATCTTTACCCTGTAGTATCCAGTATTGAATGGAAAACATCAGTGGTAGCAAAAATCAGTGAAAACAAGCCCCACGCCCCAACGTGATAAGCTGATGTTTTGGGGTACTGTGCTATGCATCCACTCCTCCAACATCAGTTCTGTGGCCCTGTGTGTAAAGATGAGGCATTTCTGAAGTAGGTTCATCCTTTGCTTCTCGGATTGCTGCTCTGTCACCTGAATTCGCCGAAAGTTGATCGCCGAAGCTGAGCATACAGGCATGAGGACGTACTGCACCTCCTTGACGCTCATCAAGAACCTGCAGGACGCTGGGGATATTCAGAAACCATGGTGGTTGGGGCTACTGAAGCTGAATGATTGGTTTCTACCCATGACAAGGCGACGGTTTTGATTATATACAAAGGTGACGGTTTTGATCTCATACAGAGGCGACGGTTTTGATATCATACCAAGACGACGGTTCTGACCAAACCATCACCTTGTGGAAGCTGGAAAAGCTACGGTTTGAGTTTTATCAGCTCTAAATTTGCTAGGTGGCTTGTGGGGGGCCCAACTAGGTTTTCCAGGGATGTCCCAGGAAATGTTCCAGGAATTCCCAGGATAGTCAGTTGCGTCACCTTTGTGGCCTCAATTTGAAGGTCAACATAAGGCGACGGTCCCAGTGGAACCATCACCTTTACATGGCCCTCTTACTGATGTTCTGACACTTTCCCTATCCCTCGAGATGGCTTGGGGGACATACATGGGAGGCTAAATGGCTGTACTTTCTTGAAAAGTAACCATATGTAAGCACTTTGAACCCAAAATCACCCAAACTACATCCCTCAAGCTACCCTGGCCACTGGTACTTGAGGGTCTTGAAGGCGACGGTCCCACCCATACCATCACCTTCTGAGGATGGTTTGATAAGATGCCACAAAGGCGACCCAACTCATGCATGTAACCTTTTTGACAAACTCACCTGCCTTGTGAAATCTGCCAGCTGTGGATCCTCCATGTCTCGCATTTTGCAGTAGGTGTAGCAAATCCCGAACAGGATCACAGTAGCCCTTCCTACTCCTTTTGTTGGAACCAGTGAGGCAGGTTTCATTTCAAGGCCCCACACATCTTCCAAGGGTCTGACCTCGATTGGGGCACGGTGGGCTTCATAGCCCAAATGCCACACATCTCCAGCTGTTCGCAGCCAGTCAGTCAGAAGGGGCCAGCCCTCACTCGGCTTGTCCACTGCCAGGAGCAAGCAGCTAGCAGCCAGGCCCTGCACGTCCGCCTGATCCTTAGCTGAAAGATGCAACAGGGTGGCATGCACTGATCTCCTGATCTACTAATAGTTGTTGGGAGATGTGGGGCGCTTGAAAATGCAATATATCTGGGAGAAAAAACACCAAATTAATTTCTAGGAGCTGGCATCAAGCGAGTGCCAATGTCAGAGCAGAAGGGATGTTCAAGTATGCTGTCCAACCAGCAAGACAAAGGGGCAGCCATGGAGTTATCCCAATTCTCCGCAAGCCATTGGACTGGATGTTCATCCTTCTCCACGTCAAAGGACCTGGGTACATGATTGTTTGTTGTTTTTTGGTCATGGAAGCTTTCAGTCTTGCCAGTGTGGATCGGTGTGGGATGTCCCATCATGTATCTATGCACGGACTATAAAGATCTGATCGACTGTGATGAACCTCAACATCTTCCAAGTACCTGACTGTGCAGCTTGCATGATCTTCTCGCACCATGGACGTGAAACCTTCTGAGCCTTTCCCCCATTTTTGAGGGCATCAGAGGGAGATCGCTTTGGCATGTTTGCCAGGGCGTAGGTAAAACTGGAGCTCTCAAAAGCTATTTGTAGTGTGCAGCTATGCACTAGCATCCAATCGCACAATTCTGAACTCAGGCAACAAAGCTACTGGTCAAGGTCATGGTGAGAAGCTGTTTGAATCTCAGCGCTGGCATCCACATAAGCATGTTCAGCTGGTTGGACTCAACATGACATATTCATTTCCCACTTGGTCAAATTGTGGTTTTTTTCACCGGCAGCAATGCAGCAGCACATCAATTGCCATGTTATTCCACAATTCCATGGCCACGCACATGTCATCGTGGCATGAATTTAAAAGGACAAGCCATGCAGTGGTTGCCCTAATTTAAGTTTTGGTTCTGGGCTCCAATGCCAGAATGCATGCCAAGATGGCACACCCAACACAGGGCAAGCTCATTGCATTGCCAGCCATTTTGGTGAGGCTCCGATCCTTCACGGAATCGATCACAAGGCGAGGTGTGCCAGCTTTCTTGGCCTGATCCTCTGTGGTGGGAATGCCGTGGCTGTTCAGCATCTCTTCTGGCGAAAGAAATCTGCGGAACTCCTGTGGTGGCGGTCAAGATGCATTACTAAGGGTTACTTGAAGATAATTGATGCTGTACAATGCCTGTGCAAGCTAAATGGATAAGTTGATTGGATTGGCACTATTGAGTTTCATCAGTTTCAAGAAACAAAAACCCAAAACGCCTTGTGGTAAAGTTTTCCACTATTCGTGGTGAGAGTGGGCAAGGCCCCATCCACCGTTTCCCCACGCCCCCGATCGTTGCGAGCGAACTGGGCAAGGTCTGGAATTTTGTAGCGTAGACCATTGTAGTCAGCCAGATTGGCTTCCTGACAGTGATATCAACTAAATTTGGCTTCAGATCAATTGAAGACATATTTAATCATCTTAATATACACCTTTTTTGCTGCAAAATAAAATAATGGGGGTCGGAGTCCCCTCGGTGACGTTCCCACCTGTGTTTAAGTTTTGTGGAAGGGGACGGAAAACCAACGGAAAATGAAGGAAAACAAATGGAATATGAAGGAAAAGAAAACCACCAGAACATGAAGGAAGACCAATAGAAAATGAAGGAGACTGAAATAAATATGGGAAAATGAAGGGAAACAACTGATTTGGAAAACGAAGGACACCCGAGAAAACAATGCCTTTGGCTGGGTTGCGCTTCATCTCGCCTCGATGAAGCACAACTCAAGAATCTTAACAGAAGATCGTGAAGATCTGAGATTGGTCAAACTAATGGAAAATGACACAAAACCAGGAAGAACAAAGAAAACCAATGGATTGAAAACCAATGCCACAATGAAAGTGAAAGAAAACCATGGGAAAATGAAGGGAAAACTATCGAGAAATTGAGGATAATCATTGAAAAAAGGGGAACGAAAACTATCAGAAAATGAGGAAAACCAATGGAAAATGAAGCAAAAGGAATGGAACATGGTGGAAAACTAATGGAAAATTGAGCAGGAAGGATTACTGGGACAACATTGGGCACCCGGGATTCTATTTCTGTTCTCATTTTCTACTATATGGAAGATAAAGCTGCCTGACAGTTCTGGAACCCAACCGGGCGTATGGGTTTAGATTTTTGTCCACTCCACATGGCTGGATACTATGGGTTGTATTCAAAGAGTATTTTGGCTTGGGTTATCCGACCCCTCTGGGGGACATTCTAGAGGTTTACATGGGTATACTCAGTGATCGGTTCACCTGTGAAAGCTGTGGAAGCTATGTCCGTCGGTTTTTTTCATCCCATTCAATGCAGAAAGCTTCTCATTTTGGAATTGGGTGATTCTGAATGGTTCCTCGACATGTTGTATGTATTTTGCAACAACCATACTAGGCACCATCCAAAGAAATATCTCTTGCAATTGAACATGATGGCTTGGGCTGTGCTTGCGGCCAGGTGTCTTCTGAGCAAGTCAATCTGCTGCGAGGGAGATCCATCCACCAGTAGGCATCGGCTGTAAGATCTACCTGGGACGTGATGGAATCGATGAACTCCTGAAGGGAAAACCATTTGGCCCACTGAAGTTTTGATTTTCTCCATGTCAAGTAGTAGACCCTTGCCCTTGCTGCTGGCAATCCCAGAATACGAGGGTCGATTTTGAACGATTTCATATCAAAGTCTTCAGGAAGCCTTTTCTTCACCACACCATCCGTGTACTCTGGTACGTTCTCGATGAGCTGAACATCCACCTCCGGGGTAACATTTTCATACATTGCTTCATGCGTTTCGAACTGCACTGCATTTGTTAGCAGGCGGTTTCCCATCATGCTGAAGCTCACGCATGGAGGTCCTCAGCTACAATCTCAGTCGATCACAACCCTGATTTCCAAGTGCAATGTTGTGGCGATGTTGCATAATGAATCTTCTATAGCTGGTAGCATGTACGTTTAAGCTGAGGCTGTGTCCAGAAATATTCACAGCAAGTCCTTGGCAAGTGAAACACTGAATACTGAAACATGAGTTCAACATAGCTCACCTGTGTTGCCATCCAAACTAATCACAAGTTCTGCATGTTTCCAACACTGAACATCAGCAGAGCCAAGAGTCGATCATGCTCTTTTCGTGGCATCAACGGACACAGCTTCTTGTGGGAAATGCAGTAAGCTTTCTTGTCAGCTCTGTTGGTACGCAAGATGTCAGCAAAAATACAGTGTTTGCCACCATCTCCAAAAGTTGAGCGGAGCACAGATCTGCAATCCAGATCAATCTCGCAACTTGAGGTCAGCACCACTTTGGGCTTGAGCTTCAATGTTGAGGCCTCCTGGTGTCGGCGGAGGAAAGCACACGCTGCTGTTTGTAGAGACAATGCTGCCTCAGGGCAGGGTAAGGGACCAAGTGTATGGTAATGTTGAGAGGATGATCGAGCCATCGAATTTAAAGCTCAAATGGTCTGATTGTGATAAAACATGAGAAATGAGGGCAGCACCATCTCAGCGCATCCAACTCCAGAGAAGCATGTTGACAACTGCCACTTCCAGGATGATAGCTTTCTGCACACAAACTTGGTACCAAATTTCAGAGATGCCTTCCGGAGAAACACCGATGCCCAAGC
Organism: Symbiodinium sp. clade C Y103; assembly: GCA_003297045.1. Lineage (NCBI taxonomy): Eukaryota > Dinophyceae > Suessiales > Symbiodiniaceae > Cladocopium > Cladocopium sp. clade C. The sequence goes on from BGPT01000719.1 coordinate 178,618, forward strand.
GAATGTCCCCTTGAAGGTTCTAAAGTTTCTGGGATGGTCACAGGAAGCTGCAGGGATGTTGGTCTTCGGGTAGCATCGCCTCTGGCCAAGGCAAACGAATAATGGTCCATGTTACATATATAGTAGCACCACAATCACTAGCGAACCATCGTGTGTTCATGATGATTTGATTGCTATCGGATTTGACAAGAGAGAGTCATGCCTCTTCTTCTCAACGGTTTTCTTCACTTTTTTCTTGTCCTTGAGACACCTGCAAGATTGGTGAACTGCTTTCTTTGACAACTGAATGTCACAGCTTGGAACCTCCTCTCCAGTAAAGTCATGACAACCAATGACAGCTAGTTTGATCACTGTGATGCCTGGAGGTATTCTTGCTCTTTGAGCCGGAAGCCCCAAGTTTCCGAACAGCTTCTTTCAAGCTCAGCATTTCATGTGAAACCGGATTGAACCATGCTGGGTTGGCTGCGTTCAAATCTTCACGCATTGACAGTGTAACCGAGCTGTCTAGTCAAGACAATCAGAACTTCCTGGTCAGACTGGAAGGGCTCACACGATAAAGACTTTCCTCTCAACCAGTGCATCCTTTTCTATGCTGTTTTTTGCATGTTTCATAAGATTCGTGTTGGTCAAACAACACTTCTGCAAGGAATGAATTGCATTTGAAATTTGGCAACAAATATATGTACAAAGACAAGCTTACTGCGGTTCTGCATCACTACCGTCCGAGGCATTCCTTTGCTGGCTCTCTGCCTGAAGGATTGTCAGGCTTGGCACAGGTGTTTTTACCAAAAGAAATCCATGTGGATATGGGTGAGCACTTTCAAACCATAGAAGTTAGTTTAAAGTTTAAAGTACTTCTTCTTTGTATCGAATGGAGCAGGCTCAGTGTCTCAAGGAAAGTATTGACTGAAAGATGTTGCAAGCAAAAAAACAGAAAGTGCCTCTGGGGCAGAAGTCAAGATGGATGTGCCCCTGTCAGCCTGTAAACGGCATCCATATGAAGATAAGACAATTACATAATCATTGGCTCAAATAAATCACATCAAAGTGAAGGGGCCTCTGCCAAGCAAAGTGCAGCTGAATCTCGCGAAGCCTGAACAAAGACAAACAGCACAAATCCAAGTATTCATGAAAGAAACGCTATTGGCCAGGGACCCACTGATGCAACCCCAAACTAACACTATGTGAGGGCACCTCCTCAAAGCGAAATGCTGATGCACGGCGAAGTGCTGGCCGCCGTAAGCTAACCTGTTTCTTATGACAAACAGTCATGGAATGTAGATGGAATGCCAAAACTTTCCCAACATGAGCTTGGGAGACGACAGCACCCCAAACATGGAAGAGCTCATGGTCTCTGCCAATTACTTCCTTTCTGTCGGAATGGCTTTCAAACTTGTGGTTTATCTCAATATCAACATCGAAAAAGTTGTTTATCTAAGCTTTCTGGAACCCTTCATGTGAAATTGTCCAGATTAATAGGGAAACTTACATAAGATAAGATGGGGGAAAACACGAAAATACCAGCGGCAAATATAGGAATATGCAAGTGAACCATAAGTTTTCTCTCAGGACTAGATCTGGGTTTCAAAGGGCGCAAGAGATAATTGAAGAAGGATGCTACAAGTGATCACAGCCAAAATCACAACATCCATTGATCCGGGCATGCTGCAATGAAGCTGGCATGCAGGCCTCTGATGAAGCCACCGTCATGGATGAGGTCGAAGAATCCTGTCAGCAATGTTATGCAAGTTCATCAGGAAAAATAGCGATCACTGGACACATTGAAATTTGTCCCTGGGGGATTCAGCAATGCATCATTCTACACGGTGGAAGTACATAATATATCAATATATCATGAACATAGAGGGCATGGAGGGGCCTCTGGGGAATCAATGACCAGCAGAGGAGCAACCTGTGGCCAAACCAGAGCTCAAGAGTGAAACGGGGGCTGTGAGCCACTGCGATCTTAGACAATTTAAAATTTCACAGCCCAATGAAATCTGTATGACCCATGTAGATGATGGACATTTGGAAGGCCTGTGGAAGGGTCTCTGAAATCACCTTGCACAATTTTGCACTTCAGTTGTAAGACTAAGGAAGCAACTACGCAAGCAGTACCTGAGAAACTACGCTGCACTACAGGGCCTCCAAAAGAGTGGATGCCCGGGCTCTTGCTGCAGCCTGTCAAAGCAAGTGATGCTTGAGAAACTACCGTGGGCAATGAGCAAACATTAATCAGCCCTACCTCTTCTGCGTATCTTCTTTTGCGTTTCTTCGAAATGACAACCTGCTGTGAAGGATGCTGACAGCTTGCAGATATTGTGTGAACCTGTGCCAGGTGCCAGGCCTGGGAATCTTCATCTGGGTCAACTGTGCCTTCTGAGTCAGACCCCCAAGAGTCTGTTCGATGCCAGATAGCAGCCAAACTAGGCTCCTGCATGAGTGAATTCAACAACAGCTTCATGTTTTTTTGGACCAAACACATGCACCAATGTGCAAAGCATGTCACACCTTCTTTTCCTTCTTCTCAAATCCGCCATGCCTTTGCCAGGGCTAACTGCTCACATCTGCTCACATTGGTAAAGTAAAAAGTCATGAAATCTTGATGGCAAACAAAGGTGGTACTCCAATAACTTTATGATGGTTTGTTGTTTTGGCCAGGCTGGGTATATCTACATGAATTTCCCGGGCTCAGCACCCAGGCCTTCCACTTTCGCTTGGAGAGCTCATGCCAGCTAGGACAGTGGGCAGAGTAGCCGCTCCCCAAAAAGCTGCAGCCACTCAAAATTGATGGTGCTGCCCAATGTCCACATCATGTTCATGAACTTCAAAACAAGTCATAACAATTGTTCTAGCATACGCCCGAACCCCAAAAGGTGTGATTGTTCAGTTGTTTTTCACCGATGCCGTGCATTAAAGCGCATCACTGGCGCAAGTCTAGCCAGCGAGGGAAGGTCCACATTGATTTCCACATCACCCCTTGGAGCCCTTTCCAACCAGGGTAATGGTGGCAGTGGCTGCTGACCTGCGTTCCTACAAAGTAGCAAAAGAAATTGAACAGATCTTTGTGAGGACTGGCTTGGGTATTTTCTGAGGAGCAACTGCGCGAGCTCCAAATAAATCAAACGTTTCTTCCTGTCAGGAGGCTGCAGTGGCCTTGCTTCACAAGGTGGGCTCCCGACCATTTCAAGATACTGATGACGGAAGCAAAGAATTGGTTCCTGGAAAGCGTGGCAGGAAGAAGGGAAGATCACAATTATTTGGAGACTCAATCAATCAAGAACAGAGGGTCCAGCTTGGCATAGCTCCATAAACTCATCCAGTCATCATGAGTCTAATGTATCATGTATTATATATTACTTGGTATATGTGATATAGAGCCCATCATCATCCAACTAATGGGCCAGATGACATCAGTGGATCCAAAACCTGCATGTTTTCTTGTGAAGCTAAAGCTCAACAATTGGTCAGACCAGTCCTGCGACAAGAGGCTATCAGAAGCGAACCTCTTCAGAAGCAAGATGGTGTCGAGGCTGTGGAGATCTCCGGCAGCAGAGCACTCGTTGATGTGCACATTGTTGGGGATGTCTGGCAGGGCCAAGATGTTTGGATTTCATATTTGGATCAAAGGTGCCAGGCCAGTTGTCAACACACCCTTGTGAGACACACTGGGTAAATACATCGGAGTCAAGAACATGTTCTGTAAGGTACCTAGTTTGAATTTCATCTCTTCCCACAACCCTTTGCACCTCTCCGGGCAAGGAATGTAAAGCTGTGATGCCCTGTCTCATCGTCCCTCAATCCTCCTGCATAGGTAACCGGAGCCTTCTCCAGCCTGAGATACGCAGTGCAAAGATCAGATGGCTCGGGCCAACTGTGTGGAATACCCAGCAGTTGTATTAAATGGTTTTAATGGGCAACAAACCAAGGCAAATTTGATTGATTGATCAAGTATATTTTTTCCTTTAGATTTTCAAGGGTTGTTTTGGGACCCTTATTAAACCAAACACCGGCACCCTTTTCAACCCTTGTCACAATGCCAAGCCAAGGAAATTTATGACATCCAAGCAGCCATGACTTGAAGTCACGGGAAGCTGTGATATACTCCACAGACACTTTGGCATTTGGCCCGAGCCATTTTTGAATGGATATTCTATCGAGCACCAAAGCCAACTTCCTTGATTGCAGTTCAGCTAAAAGCTTGATTTGCTGTCAAGATTAAACAATGCTCAACACCATAGCTGCCACCACAACACAAACTTGTATTCAGTTTGACTTTGAAAAGCTGAAGACAAAGTTTTCAAACCATGCATCTCAGCGATGTCTTGTGGGTCTGCAAGGATGTCAATGTACCGAAAAGATGTTGCTAAGACTCCATATATCTGATCTTAGTTTCCCACAGCTCAATGCAGAAAAGATGGAGAACACTGGGATAGCGAGAAAAACAATATTCAAGTAGGAGCTGGCCATGGTTTCAATGAAAACTCATGGGATCCCATAGGTTTTTTTCAATTTGCAGCCAAGAAACCTAAACACCCATGGGTGTGTCCAACCCTTCCAAAGCTAAGTGCGGCCAGCTTGACTCGCTGGCTGCTGGTCAAGAAGCTCAAAAAGCGGATAAGGTTGGAGTTCTTACTCTCCCGCACACAGTTGTCAGCCTTAGGTGGCAATTTGTTTGAGCAGCTGCTTCATTCGTTCGAACTTGGGGCATGTCAGATTTCAAAATCAAAACTGACCCCCAACCAAGCACTGGTTTTGCCCGTCATTCAATGCTGCAACAGCTGTGATGGGAAAGCAAATCAAAGATTTACAATCTTCCAGGCAAGTTGAGATGCATAGGAGCTGGAAAATCAAGTTTATCTTTTGTTGTATCGAACTTGTCTTTTTATGCTTGACAAGAAATGTTACCCTTCAGACTTATCATATTTTAAATACCATCTTGTCCATGAACAAAAACATCACCACTAACTTTCACCAAAGGGTCAAATAGGAGCAGTTCGTTTGGTAGGGTCAACGATCGCTGGCTGAACATTTCCTCCACTTCCTGGATGGTACGAGACAGGCACCTCAGATTGAAGTTGCTTGAATGAAAACAAACCCCATGGCTTTCCACACTTGAAAGTAATGTTTTGCAGTCTCAGCTGTTTTTTCAGGTGAGAGCAGCACGGTTTCACTTTGCAATCTCAGCTGTTTCACTATTTGGGATTGCAACTGTTTCACTAGTTGGGATTGCAGCTGTTTCACATTTGGGATTTGTGTTATCAAAACCTTGATGATGGGGTTTAACACCAGAAAAAAAAGAAGGAAACCAAAGATGGCCCCAGAATTGATGTGTGCTTGGCAACTCCTTTTTCCATGGATAAATTCCGAAAATTGCCAATATGTCATGCAAGGAACTCACATACCATAGATGAATCCGATGGCATCCGTGGATCCAGCACGAAAAGTTTCAAAAGGGTATTGTGAACCCATATTCCCTGCACCTTACATTTTGGTTTCAGCAATTTGGCCATCGACTTCGAAGCACGTGTTCCCCTGTTACGGGGGATCCCCCATTTGCTCTGGTCCATGCCGTCCTTAGTGTGGCTGGTTTCCAACTCTGAAGGAAAACTTTCCCCATAAGTATGCAAGCTTTACCACCAGTGGGAAATAATGGGAATGCCTAGAGGTTGGAAATGAGGAAAGCAAATCCCAAAGCTGGTCAAGAATCCAAATGGATGGTGAGTGGTGCACCCTTCAATTCAAGCGGTGCCTGTTCCTCCAGAGAAACCACTTGGCTTTGCTGTGGGGCACTGTGCGAATATACCAACAAGTGGTGCAGTGTTTTTGACTTCGATCTACAACTATCAAAGCGCATGCAGGTTGAGGTACATTCATGTACATTAAATATTTGATTTGATCCGATGAAAATGCATGGTTTTGATTCCCCAGTCATCACCGACCAATCTGCATTCAGGCTGACTTGTACATACAAGATTTGTTTTTGTCCGATGATTCACCAAACAATCTTTGTTGTCAGGGGGTTGTCAGGGGGTTGTCAGGGCAGGGCCATGTCCTGCATCCACTCTTCAAGTTGCCGATCAGCTTTCACGGCATCAATGTGGTCTTTATAGCCGCGCGCCAGCTCATACTGCAGCTGCTTGTCCTTAGTTTGTTCTTCTGTTGCACTTGATTGAAAGGTTTTCTTAACTGCAAGGTGCAAAACAGACATATAATTCCGATAATAATTCCAGGTGAATTGGAATGGATTTAGCTTCAATTACTTTTTTGGGGGTTGTTAGGTGAATCAACAGTTGATGGATGGAACATGATGGAACTAAATCAAAGCAAGAGAGCTGGTAACAATTTGCTTGAGAATTCAGCTTATTCAGCCAGCACACTCCGTTGGAGCACCGAAACTGCTCTTTGAAGTCTTGGCATTCATCGCAGCACCCGTGCGATGTTGCAGTTTGGAAGCGAAGAACATGGGTCCATTTCGCACGGTAAGACTTCCAAAAGTGTCCATATCTTAGTTTCAAGTATGAGGCAATGTCAACAAGGAAGGGTCATGCACAGGAATGAACGATAGCAACACATCAAAAATCAAAAGTATGTCAACTTATATGCCCATTTCAGCTTGACATTTTTCCCACTATGCCATATTGCACAGACTCTGCCAAAGCTCCATGTTTTCTACTCTAAATCAATGTCTGCATATCTTTGCATACCGTTGCCATGGGAATCTGCTGGTGCCAAGCTGCGACACGTTGGGATGACCCTTGTCCTGCAGCATTTGGTGCCAGAGTAGCTTTATGGAGCCAGGGGCTAGGTAGCGGCTTGGCAGGCTGGAGAATGACGTAGCATTGCTGGTCTCGATATGCCTGGTTGGGATTGGTAAGCAGCAAGTTTCTGAATTAATCAGCTGATTCAGTAGCCACGGCACAGCCACAGATGTCTCTGGAGTAATGGCAGCAGTTTTTGGACATGTTTGAGTACAAGGCAAGATGCTTTGTCCAAAAGCTTTGCATTCCAAGGACATGGAGCCGCAACTCCTCATTGTCCTCCAGCCTTTCACCATCAACGCAGAGGTCATCATCGAGAGCTTCAACATCTGATGGGATACCTGAATCAAACGAATAAGAACATTGACATAATGAGCGCCTTTTCAGTTCTGACATTAACCTGTGTTGGTGCTTGAGCAGGTTTCTGGCACAATGAAACTCATTACTTACTTTGATTCCGTTACAAGACACACAAAATGTTTTTGGTGGCCGAATTGAAACTTCATTCTTTAACCTGGCCTTCACTCTCATCATCCTTCTCACGACTTTCAAGACGCACAATCATTTTGTCACACTTCTTCTGCTTGTCGGTAGACCGAGATCGAGCTCCACGTTGAAACCTGCCAAATCAACAGGGTGGCTTGCTGGCAATGAAACATGGGGTGGCATGGCAAGCTGATGATACTAGTATTTGCATGTTACATCATGTTGTGTTCCAGTATGCTCCACATGTTGCTATATTTTCTGTACAGGACACCAAGCATAGTCAACTCGTATTCCCATGCACAAAGCAGTTGTAGGCGGGTTTCGAAACATGTCCCACCAAATCAAGGAACTTCTGTGGCAGCATCACAGCTGATTTCATGTATAGTTCGAGCAAAAAGTAGTCCACTGCTCGCTGCTTCTTCGGGAACCGGTTGTTGCCCTTGGCACACATTTTGAATCAAGCAAAAAAATTACAAACACATCTCTTTCAAAGGTAAACAGTCTATTATGGGCGAATGGAAAGATTGAAAATAATGAGCTCAAGCTTTGTCAAGGGACCCCCCCCCAGAATCGGAAGCGACGGTCCCTTTGTCCAGAGATCAATCTAGTCACCCGGCCATTACCAAGACCCAAGATTGCAACAATGCACTTTGGGCCCATCCGTTGGTTCATCAAAAACCATCGACGCTTCAGGCCCTGGCGGCTGTTGCCCACAACCTGTGCCACCTGAGCTGAGATGCACAATTGTCTTCAATATCCTTCAGCCACTTGCTCTGCATTCGTGGTTTGAAGATACCTTGTAGTACAAGCTGAAACTTACATGATTATTTTGAAGATATCTTTTAGCACAGGCTTGGACTCACATGATTATTTTGAAGATACCTTGTAGTACAGGCTGAAACTTACATGATTATTTTGAAGATCTCTTTTAGTAGAGGCTGGGACTCATGATTATTTTGAAGATACCTTGTAGTACAGGCTGAAACTTACATGATTATTTTGAAGGTATCTTGTAGCACCGGCTGGGACTCACATGATTTTTCTGAAGATATCTTGTAGTACAGGCTGAAAATGGCTGAAACTTACATGATTATTTTGAAGATGTCTTTTAGTAGAGGCTGAGACTTACATGATTATTTTGAAGATATCTTGTAGCACAGGCACTGAGACTTACATGATTATTTTGAAGATGTTTTTTAGCACAGGCTGGGACTCACATGATTATTTTGAAGATATATTTTGGCACAGGCTGGGAATTTCGATACTATTTTGAAGATTCCAGATATCTTTAATGGCACAGGCTGAGACTCAGACATACAGGTCTTGGGCACTTTTTTCCAAAGACCCAAAGATCTGCAGGAAACGCTGAAGGTCAGGTCCGAGCTTTCGTTTATAACAATGCTTTCGAGGGCAGCGGCACTCCATCGATTCCAGACGTCGGATTCGCTCTGAATCTGACTGCCTTGGGAATCGAAAAAGCTTATAGCAAAACACATCATGGTGCAAATTGACATATACAAACACACAAAAGAGAACAGTGAACTTAAACTGATGCAAACTAGTAGCCTATCATGCACTTTCGGACGCCCCTTTGCGTAGAAGGCCCGTTTTCTATTGTCATAGTTTGGACGCTTTCTACATCTTCTGTCACTCTCTTTGGGGTTTGGCTGGTGGAGATCCGCATGGTCTCTCATTGTGTTCTGAAAGTCCAGCAGGGAGCGCAAAGAAAATGTCACTGCCTCAACCTTCTTTGTTTCCTTCTGCTCTGTGTCTGAAACTGCTACTGCGCTCTCGTTTTGTTTCTCATTTTTCAAGCCTTTGAAAAATTTCTTCCTTTGGTTTTCTGTTTCATCTGAGGTAGACCCACTTGCTTTCAGCGACTGGAAGAACCTGCGCACATCTGCACAGAATCATATTTGGTGTAGCATTGATCTGCTATACTAGGTAAATACTTGGGCATCAGGACTCAATTTGAAGCAAGAAAATTCTGACTGCATCTGAGCTGATGCGAATCAAGTGATTGCAGTGATTGCAGCGGCCTCTTGCGATCCATGCTGCTTTGGCGAAATCCTGGCAGATACTGCTTTTGACTTGCAACTTGGGATGACTGGGTGGATCTAGAGATCAAACTTAGTGTCAAATGTTGTCAGCTTCAGGAAAGATCTATATGATACAGGACCATGAGTCATGGGTGCTACTTTCGCTGCTGAAGATTGGTTCCAAGGTTGTGGAAAAGACAAAACAAAATCCAAGAAGTTCTTTGAGGTCAGGGCATGCTCGGCCAGCACATGAATCCATCCTTCAGTGCAATACAGTCGTTGAGAGATCAATTCTGGAAAGGAACTAGTCACAAGTTGCGAGATGAAGCTTCGTTCGATCAGAATAACAGTAACAGCATCAAAACCAGACCAATATCAGATAGGAATCCAAATTCGTAACTCTTTAGATAACACAAAAGCCAGGATTGCTGGCTGAAGCTTCTGTCCTTCAGCTTGCTCGCAGCAGGTGGCTTCCTGAGTGCAAACTGAGTGTGCAAATGATCCGGACTCAAAGCAGGGCATGGCATGATGTCACAAAGTCCCAACTAATAATTGTGAGTTTGGTTGAATGTGACTGAACATGTTTGAACCAAACCTTCAATGACAGCGTGGAAGAGTTCTGAGTACAATGCCCAGTTTGTCTGCGAGCTGATTGCGTCAGTTGCCAACGGATTCTAGCACCTGCAGCAAGTTGTCGGGTTGTCTAGGACATGTTGTGTTTTCGTGTATTTTTGATCGAGCTGGTCACTGATTTCCAAATTCTAGGTTAGGTTCGCTGTCTCAATTCATCTTGGCTCTGTTTGATGCTGTTTTTAGAAACAGTTGCACCACGGTGTAGCAATCTGAGAGCTGCACCACCTGCCGAGAGATCCAGCAATCCATGCTCTAAGCATCTCGAAGCAGAAGGCTAATAGATACTTTATAGTTGTTGCTGTCACCATTTGAGAAATGCAGTAATGACAACAGGTTCAACTTTAATATTTTAACATACTAACGACATATAATACATTGTTCTTTTCTCATAAGTGCTGACTTGAACACATGGTAGAGCTTGTTGAAGCTTAATAAGTGCTGATTTGATCCCGCAATTCTACATGATAGATATAGATATCCCTATGCTTTCATCACGTTGGGCATGCTTGGGCTCAGTATGGCTCAATCACTAAAGTCCAGGGCCAACTCATAGATTGCAGAGAGTCAAGGATACCCCAGGTCATGACATCAAAAGAGTCTTCAGCAGTCCATTGAGGTCCCAGACTAGTAATCGGAAGTTCCACAACCTGGCATGGGCCAGATTTCAATCAGGACCTGGAATGGAGGCACCTAAGGTATACAACTGTTGCAGCTCTAGAATGGTGTACAAACCAGCCAGGCCCACCTGTAAATCAATGGGCTGATTGATGTGAACAGCGAGGTTTGATCAAAAAAAGGTCCGGGCAGCTGTGACCAGGAACCATGGACTGATCGATGTGAACAGGGAGGTTTGATCAAAGAAGGTCTGGGCAGCTGTGACCAGAACCCATCTCTGAGACCCAAATGTGAAAAGATGACACCTGAATGCAACAAAATTGACTTCTAGACAGTTGAAACCTACTCGAAAGAACAGCTATTCTTCCCGGCTGATTACAAACATTGTATTTGAAAGTTTTTTCATATTCTTGTAAATACAAATCCACAGTAGAGAGTGATACCCGGCGCGCCGGGTATCATGACCCGGCGCGCCGGGAAATCTACTATCTAGACAGTTGAAACCT
>BGPT01000719.1:190524-219254 GCA_003297045.1 Symbiodinium sp. clade C Y103
TTTCGGAGAATGCTTTTCCCAATGTTTAAATTGCGAAAAGCATTTGATGACTCTTCACTTTTGTTGTTGCTGTTGGGGATATTCTTTGGGCTTATTTGGGACGTGACCGCGCCATGTGTTACCACCTGCGCGAAAGGGCGCCACGGCACCTGCACGTCTTCCAGTTCCACCGACAAATCTTTCACCAGTTCTGCAGCCTGAAACCAGCAGCTGAAGCTCTGGTGGAGCCCGGTGCCACCGAAGACGGCCATGTTCCTCAAGAAAAAAACGGTGCGAATTCCGTGGCGGAAATCCTTCGAAAAAAATGAGTTCAACCGACCAAAAAGTGGACATTTCTTCGGTATTCCTCGACAAACATAGGCATTTTAGTTGGACATCCACGAAGATTCTGTGGCGAATTCACTGCGTGAACTGGGTCTCACCAGGTAAACCCTGATATCAGGAAGAACCATGAGGACCCGAGCAATCAAAAAGGGCTATTGATCACCGGTAATCCCAGAAGCAAAACACAAAACTTTCTGAATTGCACCACAAACATGCGAAAAGAGGGGTTGAACCCACCAAACCGGTGATTGAAACATGCCAAACATGCCATTCGGCTGCTGAAATAGAAGGCGCAACATCACATGAATGTATGCAAGGACTACCAACAGAACATCATCTCACAACCTTCAAGAAGGCACATCTTTGCTTCCAAATGGTCCAAGTTTGGTGGCTGCTGAGGGTTCCCCATCTTCTAAGACACTCTCTATTGGTTGTGCTCACCTTTGTTGCTTGAGATCCACAGTTGGTTCCATGTCGACAATGTATCCATTTTTTCCTGAAAACATTGCCAACGTCCACTGGTCAAATCCAACCTTTTGGATCCTTTTGGTGGGTTCAATCTGCATTTCCACTTTGGGAAGTACTTGCGTGCTTTGTTTGGAGTTTGAATCTGCATCTTTGCTTATTAAATCAGCCTTTCTGCTCCTTCTATACACGCTCCAAAATCTGAACCCCACGTGTTTCTTGGTGGAATCCCTCCACAAACAGCCTCGATCCGAGAGACGCGAGTAAAAGCAACGAGAAGATCAGGCAGGGCTTCGTCTGATGATGTGCTCCTAGGGATCATCTCTGGGGCGATCTCAAGGCTATGTCCATGCTATCAGCCACGAAAATGACCAGTCATCAAATGAAGGTATCAATCTCATCCTACCTCATCTTGATGGCACTCCGATCCAAAAAGTTGGGCCAAAGTTGGGCATGAAACCCAATGAAACATGTGAAACATATATTTTATTATATAGATATCTATTTATCTATCTATCTATCGATCTATCTATCTATCTATCTGTCTATCTATCTATCTATCTGTCTATCTATCTATCTATCTATCTATCTATCTATCTATCTATCTATCTACATCTATATACATCTATCTATATACATCTATCTATATACTATATATATATGTATTTAGATATATATATATATATATGTGTGTGTGTATATATATAAATATAAATACCACATCCAAGTCTGGAAACCCGATTCCGAATGGATTTCTTTCAATCATCCGAATGGAGATGCAGTTGGGTGTTATTGGGGGCAAGAATTATGGGAACGGGATATATGTATATATATATATATAAATACCCAATTCAGTGGAACTGCACCCCGAGTTACTGAGTTCAAGATGTTCAAGATGGCAAAACCAAGCCACGAATATGTACTCTGCAGATCACCACCAGCGTCACAATGGACACCAAGATGCCAACCTCGGGACCCGGGTCTCTCCCAGGGGCAGTGTCGACCTACCTAGTAGATCTAGTAGATAGTGGCTAAGGTAAGAGCCACTTCGGGTGATCATCCGAATTGAGGATGGAAAGGGGGTTGGATGGGCCTCTTGAGTCAGACGCTCCCAAAAGCGGCCATCGAAATTGGGTGAGGACCCGCAATGAAAGGACCTCAATTCCCATATCACTCCTTCCACAAAATACAGTACCCCAGTCGTATGAGAAGCTTGGATTTGATGGGGCTTCCATCATTGGGGGTAGAGATTTCGTGGATTTTCGGCGTTTCAGTCAGGGTCCAGCAAAGCTTCTCACCACAGCCCTTCAAAATGTTAACATTTCAGGCACCAAAGCTTGAGGCATCCAACAAATGAGCATCACTTAGCTTAAATAGCATGCCTATATATGTCATTATAAATATATATACATATATGTCTAGATAGATATACATATATATATATATACATATATTACTAATCAACATGATGTTTTTAACAAATTTTGACTGCCGAGAATCTAAATCAGAAACAGTGCCTTTCCACGGCACCTTGTTGCCCCATGTTGGATAATTGCGTCACCACTGGGAGTGTCATCCCATGTCCTATGTTGCTAGTAGTATATGTATGTATATGTATTTAGAATGCGTCTACATCCATCTACAGGATTCTATATGTAGGTATCATCCTACTCGGCATCTGCATGCATAAGAATCATTTGCCTACAAACCATTTACATTTAAAACTTCATTCCACCTACCCTCTGGTAAACTAACATGACTATGGGAAATCACCTTGTTTCATGGGAAAATCCACTATTTCTATGGCCATTTTCAATAGCTACGTTTAATTACCAGAGGGTAGGGGACTCGCTAGCCAGGGTTTACTAAGCACTGGACCCAGCACTTTTTTTTCGCTCCGGATGATCCTCCAGGTGATGTCAAGGGGCAAGGACCACCAAAGCCGACAGCCTGAAGCTTTGCAGAACGAACTGATCCTCAGTCCAGTTGGGTCCAGTTGGGGGGTGCAGTTGAGGCGACTGTTGTGGCTATGACCAAGGTTATAATTTACCCTCTGGTTATTTAACATAGCCATGGAAAATCACCATCTTTAATAGGAAAATCACCATAAATCATCTATAAATGGGCCATTTTCCATAGCTATGTTAAATAACCAGAGGGTATAATGATAAGTTGGGATATAAGAGCCCTATAACTCTGCTGGTGTATCCACTTATATCAATATCTGAAACTGCACTTCCAAGTGGTGAGTCACGAGCCTTATCCCTACCAGCCTGCCCTGCGCTTCAAGGATTACATACATTAGCTGTAACCGGTTATATGTGCTGGGGTTTATGGAGGTAATATCTATAGTTAATGGGGATTTTAAACCAACTTATAACTGGGGAGTACCACGATATATCTATCAACAAACCCTAGTCCTATTGAACGAAACCAACTTATAGCTAAACTGGGGCAGCACCTTGTACCATGCTGATATTTTTTTTGGCCCCTTCAAGGGGCCAACAGTCTTGCAGGGATGCAATGATCATTAGCTTTCAACGAGGATAATTTATATGGGATATCCAAGAGGAAAAAAAAAACATTATTTGATATTGTTTGTTTAAATCAGACATGGGTAGTATAGACAAGTGAAAACTGAAAACATGTCTTATACTTATCGGTTTAAGTTTACGCCTTCGTCTTTTGCATTTGCCTGCACATTTTGACCTTCACTTGGTGATCAGGCCAGGCGCGTGAAGTGCGGAACCAGGCTGCATGAATAGAGTAATTGGCCAATCTGGCCGGTATCAACCCCCAAACAACCAGCCAATGGGACAACAGGAATCACATGAAGGGGAACCATCAACCTACAAACATAAGACGGGAGGACGCGAGCCAGAATTCAAATAAATAGCAACCATATTTTTTTTCTTTGGGCTAATATCGCCCAACTGGTTGCTCTCTCTATCCCCCAAAGAAACCGGGTGAAGTTTCCCTTGGATGTTGTTCCACTGAAAGAGTGCTTTGAACAAACCGTAAATGTCATTAAAATACAACATATATCATATAACCATTGCAGAAAACACAAAATCCCCTCACCCGATTCCAAATATGCCGGTCATCTTCGATGATCGTCGATGTTGGATCATGATACCCTCTGGTAAACTAACATAGCTATTGAAAATTGCCATAGAAATAGTGGATTTTCCCATTAAAAATGGTGATTTTCCATAGTTATGTTATGTTATGTTAGTTTACCAGAGGGTATATCATGATAAATATCATGATCATAGCTCCCACTTAGCCCATCACCAGACCCAAGCCGATCACTGGATGTCCCAGACGCCCATTCCCCCTGTGCAGCTTCCGCCCTCGGGAATCCCCCAGCTTGCGCCATCACCGCTGCCGGCATGGCGCGTTCCCACGAAGGGAGGATCACAGTTTTTCGGCAGGTGATGGGGGCCAGATGATGAGGTTGGAAAAAATCCGAGTTAGGTAAGTTCGTTCATAACTTAACTGTCGAGTTGATGGTAGATATATCGAACTAGTTCATGGTGGTTATAAACCAACTTCTACCTTGTAGAGCCAGCCGTTCCCCAAATCTACGAATCACTTGCGATCATCACAGGCTGGAACGAAACCAAACAGCCAAAGGATCCCAGGAGATGTCTCCATAGGTGCCATCAATCATCCTGAGGCAAGGCCTTGGTTGACTTTACCACTTATGTCTTGTCCATCTTTTTCACCAGCTCGCTGCCAACTGCTCCCATCTCAACCATGATTTGTCTTGGCAAAGTACTGTTTCTTAAACCCCTTCAACTGGAACTAGACAAATTTTGGAAGACCATTCTCTGGGGCTCTATGGTGATGTCCATGGTTTTCGAAAAGGGTTTCAGATGGTTGGACCGTCGGACCCAATCATTACTCTCTGAGGTCCATCTTCGGAAGCTAAGCCAAAGAAGTCATGGCGGGCACGGTCATGGTCTGTCGGGGTGCAGCTAAGGACATTTTTACACATGTAAATTCCGGCATCCTCAAACATGACCTTCTTCAAAATAAAAAAAGGAAAACCGGGAAACCATCTATAAATGGGGAACTGTCCATTGCCACGTTTGATTACCAGAGGGTAACCATGGTAACAACCATAATGCCTATGAGATGGGACATTGGTCCGCCATAATGTGGCCACAAACACCCATCCTACCCAGTACGACCACATCCATGGCTCCCAAAACCTAGAATGACTGTGACAAAATTTGTGGCAGCAATGGAATTTCACTGGCTACAGCCAAAATTTGCTATACTTCGCCAAGACATTCAATTGGCGACCGAACTTATCAAGATCAAGTGATATTGATTGATTCTTCCGAATATTAGGCAAAGAGCAAGAAAGTTGCAATGAGAGGCACGCGCACACACACACACATCTGTATATATAATGTACAGAATTGCATCATATATTGCACATATAGTACATACTACAAATCATACAAATATCATATATCATATGCATTCATTCACATACACACAAAATCTCACACCTCGCCTCTTCTCTCTGCACAACCAGACCCCCCATAAAAACGTGTTGCATCAAGAGCCTGGAAATCTTCGACATCCCAGACCTCTTTGCCCATGACCTGTGGAGAACGAAATGAATCTGGTCATCGTGAAGACCATGAAGAGGACACTCCTTGGTAATCCCTTATAAAAACATCCTTTAACCTTCGGTAATCAAATGTGGCAATCGAAAAGCCACCAATTATGAGTAGGGGATTTCCCGTTGCCACGGTTGACCCCAGGGAAAACGGAGTATTGGGATAGCTATTGCTTAGTATTCTAACTGGGATCCTTATGATACTATTGGCATACATTGGCATTGTTAATGCCATGGTTACCCTCCGGTAGGCTAGCTGGAAAATCCACCAATTAGATCCAATTGGTTCGATGATTTCCAGCTATACACCTCCATTTAGTTCGGGGATTTCCCATTGCTACCTTTGATTAACGGAGAGGACATGGAGAAGATTGATTGGGATTGTCATGATACTATTGGGAAACGTAGTACAGTATGTATTTGGATATGATATGAGGAATAAACCAGTAGTATAGCAACCCTAAGAAAAGTGCCCAAACTTGTCAAACCAGGATGGTATAAGTATATCATGTTGCCTTCATAACTTCCAGGCGTCCAACGGTTCTATTTTTTTGGGTGGTGCTATATTTGATTGAATAAATTTACATCTGGATGTCATTGTCATCTGGTCATTGGTCTCCATCGCACAAAAAGGCAGTGGAGACCAAGTGTCGCAACAGATTCTCTTTGTTGCGATTTAGTCAAACCATCATCTGAGTCACACACTGTATCACGCCAGGTTATTGGTGGTCTTCATGGGTTTTGCAATTCTTTTCGGCATGTTTCACGCTGTTTTCACATACTTTCAGGCTTCAAAATTGACCAAGCAAACGAATAGATCTTAAAAAATGAACCGATTCGTTATTTTCTCGTATATTGGTTTCCCATGCACCCTTCGTATCAATACTGCTGCCCGAACTGTGGGAAGGGATTGAGCCAACACTGGAAAACCCACTCTCTGGACGTGAAACAGTGGCTAGATGGAGCCGATTCTTTGCAATCATCCAAAGTCAAGGTTTTACATGGTTTTACCATATTTTACCGTGTGGCCAGCAATCCCACAGTTAAGCGTTGTGGAGGAAGGCCAGGGTACATACACATGTTTTCTGTACACATCGAAAATCTCCAGAAAAGGTGCCAAAGATGACTCTCCCTACTTCAAACCTTTGAATTCACTTCTGCCATAACCTGCCCAGGTATCTAAGTGAGTCCCTCTTTCTTCCATTACCTGCCTTCAATATGAAATGATATGAACATGTACTGAACATGTACTTACTCAACAGGTATTTCCACGCCTATGTTCCCCCCAAACCATAAGAATGGGTATAAGTGACCAAGAAACATCACCACGTATTTCTTCCCATACCGTCCTTTTCCGAATTCCAAAGGCGCCTCCTTGAAGTGGCTCTTCACCGCCTCGTCATCTCGAAGCTTCGCTAACTCAATCCTGGGGAAGCAGGGCAAGAGGCGCAGTACTTCGGGATGTAAGTGAGGATATACCCTCTGGAAAACTAACATAACTATGGAAAATCACCATTTGTAATGGGAAAACCATTTTCAATAGCTATGTTAGTTTACCAAAGGGTATAGTGGGACAACAATGGAATATGTTTTAATAGAATGATGATGCCTGCCGGTTCACCCTATGAATCGGTTCCATGGGTTGCTGGAGTTCACCCCACTGCACATTGCCCCTATAATTACTGACTTACATATATAAGTTGGGTGAACAAACTAAATTGCAATTCCTGGGCACCACCAAGTACACTGCGAGATGACATGATTGCGAAATTGCACATTCGAAAGCCTCCAGATTTGCTATGACTATATATGATCATATATAACCACCATAAACCGCCATAGCCATCATACACCCACTATATTTCAATTTATAAGCACCATCAACCCCAGTGGTACCCACCTTGATGCGACCGTCATCCCTCACCACAGGTACCGCCGGTTTTTTTGAGTGTCTGAGGCGTCCGCCAAGTCCCAGGGGATTCGCCTCGGCTCGGAACAGAGCAATCCCATCCTACTTGGTGGTGCATCCCACTTAACTGAGAACCACCAAGTGCCAAACACACCCTACGTGGTCACACAATGTCCCAAACATGTGGTGAATCCCCCACATCCACCATGGTTTCTGCGAGGTCTTTCTCAGGGAGAAAGGACGGATGAAGTATAGAAAAATTGGAAAATACCTGAAACAGAGATGGAATGGCTGCCATTTTTGAGGGTGACTGTATGTCACCCCCTACAAACCTTTACCAAGGCTCCCATGTTCCAAGGCTCCACGTCGTGCCCATCTTCCCATGCCCGTGCTGACTTCCCAGCTGAAGATCGGTTCCAACACCTCCTCGAGGGTGATGAACTTGAACCTTGGCGCCAGTGAGATGAGATATGACAAGAGGAATTGGGGGACTTACACACACATGTATATATACATACATACATATATATATATATACATATAAACATACACACACACATATATATATATACTATATACAAACCAGGGTCACTAACTAGTAACGACGAATCCAATTCGTGGGATGATCCTGGAAGTATAGGAAGCATAGAAGATGCGGTTTCCCATGGGTTTCCCCATTTCAAGCCACTGCAGTCTGCAGTTTACGACCTCTAGTGTGGTCTGGAGCTACCATGGAGCCAGTTGCCTCTTTCAGGTGCAAAAATGCACCCTCACTTGACTCAACTTGGAATAGTCGCCCCTAGTTGATGCATCCAAGTCTTCTAGACGATTCTGGAGAAAATATCGTGAAATCACTGTCAAATAAGGCCATGTTGGGTTAATTACTACCAAAGTCACCCTGACGAACCATCATCGACGTCGCAGTGGGGTCGTTCTTTTTTTTGGTCAAGGAATGTCACTTGACGCATGTTTTAAGCTGACTGAAAACTCGGCCACACGGTCTGATGGAGCCGCGACATTGCTTCAGTTGGACCCACCAGCTGAGTTTCCGCACATGCTTTCAAAGTCGACGAAGAGAAAGTCCAAGACCCGTTCCTGGCCAGGAAGGATGGTAGGGAACAACCGCAACAACAACAACAACAACAACAACAACAACAACAACAACGACAATTTATGGCATGATTTTGGCATTTTTAATTGCATTTTTATGGCCAGCGCTTGAACATGGTCAACCACTGAATATTTTGGGGCGAGGTGCGCGATTGCTAGACACACGCCAAACGACTCACCAGCCCAATGGGGGTTTGCAAACATGTTGGTTTAGGTCATGCGCCGTAAGATGCAGATTCTACCCTACCTAGTGCCACCCCCCAAAAACGCCAATAAATGCCAATAACAATCCTTCCAAATGGGGTTTCTGGAAGGAGTTCGTTCACCATATATAATGGATGTATCTGACTACCCATTGTACTTTTGAAGTTGCTCCCTTTCACGCCATGCCTCAGCATCCTCCAAGAAAGGCACGACCTGAGATTGATTTGGGATAAACTGCCACAAGGCCAAATAGGTCAGTGCAATCCAACTTTGCAGATTGGGGATTCTTAATTGCCATCCCAAAATATCCCGAAGGTCGCAGCATGTCCCATTTCCATCCATGTCCAACATGTCCCAGATCCACCCTTCCCCTAACAGCATCCCCCCTGGATAGTGATAACCCCCAATAAGCCAAGTAGTTTTTTTCTACTCCATTGTTCACCATGAACAACTCGCAAGATCTAGGCATAACTCGGTTTTCACCTGGTGGAACTTTGGAACGACTCACAAATCCATGTCGAGGAGCTCTCAAATGGCATGGAGGAAAAAAGGCCAAGTATTGCCTCAGCGCAACGTAAAGTCCCGGATGGACAAACCTTCAATTTCTCATGTCTTATGTTTGTTTCAAAGATTACTATACAACATCATGTTGCAAAGAGGGGGTTGTTTATTGTAATCAAATTAGATGGTTCTTCTTGGGGCTCGTTCAAAACTACTATAGTCCTTAAATGATCAATGGTACCCCACATGTTCATCTTGTGCGGGCAACACAGGGTTGACCCTACCCGGTTTCCGTGAAACATGCAAAAACCCAGGGGGTTGCAGCATTCCTCAAAAAAGTTCATGCAACAAGTAAGCTAAGCTGGCAACACATGTTTTTTCCACACCCCCACAACTTGAGATGGACACAAACAATTGTCACATCCAATAGGTAAATCATCTTCCTAACATTGTTGTTGGGTTACATTGAGAGGATGTTGGAAATCCATGTCAACATGGGGAATGTTCTTGGATTCCCAGTATCCCATAACAAAAAGGCACTCGCAGCTCTTGTTTCACGGAATTTCGATGGACTTGAGGCTTCCCATTAATCCCGTAGAAGCCCACCATCTTCTTGGATATACATCCCATGCAGTTACTAAATAGATTCTAAAACTTATCATAACCCACTCATGCATATATGTATATATTTTATCGGAACTTCCCATTGGTATAGGTATACATACTTACTTATTTATGTATTTTTTATTTGTTTACATGCGCAATATATATATATATATATGTGTGTGTGTGTGTGTTATATATAATGCTATATATATGTTTTATATAAGGATATTGCCCCTTGCAATGCCTGCGATGCCAAGCTCAAGATGCCCAAAAACTTTGGCACCCTGACCCTCGTTGACTGGCCGACTCGAAGCGAAGCCTTGGGCGCTCATCAAGCATGGCTAGAAACCCCCTCAAACATGGAGATTTTCATGGGAAAATCAATGAAAATCACCTATAAATCCATGGCAATCCCATATGAATGTAGGTTTATGGCGAAATCATTGACCCAAATGGTGGATGCTCATGGATGTTGACATGTTCGATTAACAGAGCGTGGTGGATTTCTTGGTGCTGGGATATTTACAGGAGGCCCGCAAATAATATAGGGGGAGTGCGGCAAATTACATGAATCAAATTCTGGGAACCAATGGTCGTTTAGTGAGTCGGTGAGTCATTCAGTTCTAGTCGGATATGACATGCAATTTCATGTGTTTTGAACAGGATGCATCAAAGAAAATATCGAAGTTGCACATATATTGAAACATGTTTTAACAAGAAAACAATACCCCAGTCACCAAGAGGGTGAGTAGGGTTTATTGAAACTGGGGCTTAAAACAACCAGAATCAAATGTTGACATGTTTAGATTACTCCTTCAACGATGTTCTTATGGAAACTCTGGGCGGGGCATCGAAGTGTCCCAGTCAGGGATTCCAACCTGCATGGCCATTTAGCGGGCTCAAGCTGAAGGGAATCCATGGTGGTCCTAACCACCTTTTATTGTAATTGACCGGCCCGAATGAGTGTCTGAACTACAGTAATTAACTTAATTACAGGTGATGTAATGATAAGTTTCTTGTTTCTCCTGGTTCTACTCTCTCTCGCCCCGCAACACCATCAGCAAAGCCCTTCATTTCATCTTGGATTTCAGGTTGAGATAACTGAAACGAACGTACTTGAGCTGGATATTCATGCTATTATTCGATCTCATCGAATAGTTCTACTGGATAGTCTAAATTAATTTTGATTCACCTTGAGATTTGCAGGTTTCCTAAAATGGGGGTACCCATTGGGTACCCCAAATCATCCAAGTAATTAGACCTTTCAGATCCTTTGAAACCCATGGTGACTTGGAGATCCCCAATTTTTGGACAACCCCCATTTGCAATCCGCGGTCCACCATGCGGCCAATTTCTTTCAATTGCTGGGCCTCCCAACGCACCTTCGCAGGTCGGGCTCGCCTGGACCATGTCTTTTCGCAGGGAAAATGATGATTCAGCAGTGGGTGACATCCGGTTTCAACAAAGATGGCACTTGAAAACCCTCTAGAAATGATGTTGCAATGGGAAATTCATCTCTCTCTCTCTCTCTCTCTCCATTGCCTCCAGGAGTTCAGCATCTTGCTGCCGGCGAGCCCAAGGGAAAATCATCTACATGGGATTCTCAGAGGGTACCCTATCGTTGGAGACACCCGTGTAAGGTTTGAAAACAAGTGAATTCATGATTTGTGATTATTGCTTTTGCTGTTGAAAAAACTCCCAAATCATGGGTTACAAAAACCTTATAGACTACACACACACATATTTAAACAATATTTATATGTTTAATTTCTAGATAGAGAGAGAGAGGGAGATGTTATATATTCAACATAATATTATTCACATACACATACAAATACCCTGTCAAATTGTGGGCTGCTGTTGGCTAAATGAGCTTTACCCGCAATTTCCCATACTGCTGCTTCCTGCCCAGCCTCCTTCAAGACACGTGACACTTGACATGTGACACTTGGAGGATGGTATTAGTATAAGTAGTTGGTAGCTGGGGGTTTGACCCATCTATGAATGGAATAATCCAGTTAGGGAGGTGGCGACCCCTATCTGTGTTTGTTGGTTTACAAGCCACATTCACAACACTGATAAACATCAACCACGTTAGCTAGCCTACGTATAAAACGTATCTTCTGTCAAAAACCAACATTAAACCCCTTCAAATCCTAATTTTTGTTCATTAAACGTTGAAACCATCACGTTTCCTAGGCTGCACCCCTGAACTGACTATGTTTTCCTCGGAAAATCACAGGGACCTGGGACCGGTTTTTGCGGTTCCCCTTGCGTAGGCGGACGCGCCTTGGTGACGAAGTTCACGCTCTCCGCCTTCTGCCCTTTGTTGGCCGGTGCCATGCCTCAGGTTTCAGGCCATCATCAAGGGAGGGCGGCCAGGCGAATAGGGCAGGGATAGTGAGGACGGTCATCAGGATGTGTAGATAAACTTAGATACACAATGGGAAGTAAATTGAAATAAAAAACACCCAAAGGCAGGCAGGATATTAAGAAGGATATGTGAATTGAATAATGAATGGGAATAATGAATAGGAATGATGGAATAATGCATGCATCCAGTTCGTTAGCTCAGTTGGTTGAGCTAAATGAATGAACTATGATTTATGGCAAATAAATCGAACTAGTGAATAAGGGTCATAAACCAACTTGATAGCTATGGACATGGAATATGTACTGGAATATGAATAAGATCATAGGACATACATTAATACATATTCATAGGGATTTAACCAACAAAAATGATGATTTGATGGGTATAGCTGAGACCATCACCAAGAAAAATGGGGACTTGGACAATGGGATGTAAAGCTGATTTATGATATAGCTAAAGATCATAGGAGCATCATATTCTGGTCGGTGGTTGGACCGCCCCCTGAAAACTATACTCACAGTTGGGAGAAGCATCCAAATTATATGATTGGACCTTCAAAAAATATGTTGGAAACCACCAGCGAATACTTCTCCGGATGATGCTCAAGGATTTTCACCATGATCTGATATGATCTGTCTGACCCCGGGTGCCATCGGAATTTGAATCCTGGGGGACCGTGCGAACCTCGCTGCCTGGCAGGAAGATTTGATATTAGGACCCCTCCTTTCAGGCTGGCCCGGCGTAGCTGAAGGACATCAGTGCGCGCATAAACGGTTCAAACTCAGTCCGGTTCATCATATTTCATAATAATGCCAAGGTGGGATTAATAAACCATGGTCTATCAATCATGGAGGATTCCCCAAATAGTGGTTGACATTAACCATTACTAGGGGGTTTATTAATCCCACCTTGACAGTATTTCGTCATCTTCTTTGATGTTGGACCTTGCCCATTTCGTTTCCACTGCTGAAATGGATCTGGACGCACGAAGCGCGACTTTTGGGGATCACTTGGAGTCACTTGGTAGAATGAAATCTTGATTTAAGGTCAATGAGATGCGTCGATTTCTGGAATCTAAGCGTTTGCATCCCACAGTCCCATACATTTCCTGCAAGGCCAATTTCATCCCATTTCCACTCACAACTGTAGGTTCAAGCCTCAAATGGCCAAGCTGGAATCGCACTGATTGGGGAGCTAAAGGGGAACCCCCCATTGCAATTAAATTGACCTGATGATACATGGATAAGCGTCAAAATCAATCACTGCCAATCACATCCAAACTTGATCAAGATTTCATGCTTAATATATCTGGGCCCATGTTCAACCCAGAACCGAATGGATTTAAGTGGTTAGTTTCTTAAGAATATCCAAGAACGACTTCTGAAATTTTCCCCAACATGGGTCGACATCTGATATTGTTTGGCCGCCAAAGTTGGTATCCAACAAATTGACCCATCCGCACCATTTTTGGTTATCACCTTGTTTACTAGCTTAAACCGGTGGCTATCACAGAACTATGGAATCACACATGTGGCACCCAGCCCCAAGCAAGCAACCGCTCATTGGATGAACATCAGTCGCCAGAATTGATGGCAATATAGGCCAACGTCAATGATATATCCCTAGCTCATACTATTTCTGGTTTTATACCCCATTTTTGCGGCTACTCCACCTAGGGAAACACACAATTTCTACTTTGACAGAGGCAAATCATCTATAACATTCTATAAATGGACAGTTTTCCATGGCAAACGGTTAGTTTACCGGAAATTACCGGAAGCTCATCCATGTTTCATCACCATTTCATCTCAAGCCAGCCGCCTTCGGCTCCAGCTTTCTTGGCCTTTTGAGGGTCAAAGGCCATGTTCAGGCCGCCCGCGCGACCTGGCTGAAACTAGGCCAGCCGCTGGTTGCAGGAAAGAGTCCAGATCTTTTTCTTTTTTAGTGCCTTTTGGGGGGAAGTCACGCGGATGTAACCCATAAAACCACCTAAATATCATCGATGCGGATGGAAAATTGTAACCAAATATGTAATTGGAAAGATTGCAGTCAGAGATCATAATCCCCTGCTGGGTGGTTTCAAGCCCGCTGAAATATACTGTCCATGAGTCATTTTTCTCATCATCCCAGGGATGTCCACGCAGCCCTTGGTGATATCAGCACATCAAGCCAGCCTGACTATATCATGGTCTTGCATGGTTTTGCCCCCCCAATAAAGAAGAAAAACAAAAACATGGCAAGCAACTCAATTTCGCAGGATGGTGGGTCCCTCCATCGGAACAAGCATGAGCCCATCCAACTACCATTCACCAAACAGTTTGCCCAGTCATGGAGATATCATCCACAAGACAAGGCAAAATTATGCTTACCTTGGATCCCTGACATCCACAACATATGACAAGAATTGACAAGACATATACAAGATTCACGTACCATCAGATTCCTCCATACCCCCTGGTAAACTCACATAGCTATGGAAAATCACCATTGTTAATGGGACAATGCATTATTTCTATGGCCATTTTCAATAGCAAACTGTCAAATTACCAGAGGGTGCCCATTTGCACTCCAAATCGCTCCAGCTGACGTGTGTCAAACAACAACCATTCGCAAATCATTTTCCCGAAAACCATGGGTCTTCCATAACGTTGTACTAGTTCACCTCAGGATATCTGCTATGTTTGAGTTGCATCCCGATTTTTGTGAACGAAATGATCCGTTGTGTTTGCTAAATCCCAGGTTTCATTGGTTGAAGTTCAACTGTTGTTGCTGATTAATCCCAACCTACTGTTGAAAAAGGCCCAGTTGGGCCCTACCCTCTGATAATCAAACATGACAATGGAAAATCCTACAGTACAAAATCCATCAAAAAAATTAGGTTGCTTCATGATGTTCATGATTTTCCCAGGGTTTTCCCATCAAAAACACCTCCACTTCCTTCGGGGATCTTTCGTATGGTTACACCGCAACGCGTGAACACCACACCTGCAGCAGCGCCGCGCTTATCCCCACGAGCTTTGGAGCCCAGCTTGCGGATGCGGCACATGTTGTTCACCTGGTGCCCAACCATGGGTAGGGAAGCCATGGGATCATCCCAAGAAAGGGGCTTGACAAGGCTTGTGGTTTTTCGAGGAATCGGGAGTTGTTTGACCCTGTTTGTCAGAACCGGTGTGAGCCCACGTTTCTTGTTACAACCCACCAAGCACCTGGAGATCGCCCCCGGGATACAAGACCCACCCACAACTCATTTGGGATCACCGCGAGTTGGGTGGAAAAACATGTCAGAAACCACAAAATGTTGGGCTCACGAAACGGGTGTTTTCTTGTCAGCGGCTTGAGATATTGTTGAGGCGAACCAAGAGATCCGGTCTCCCCTAGTAGCGCTGGAAACTAATCAAACAAGGCAGGATAAACTCAATTGTGAAACTGCAACTGAGGAAACAAGCTGATGTAGACATAATGTAAACTAGATGACTATGACATATATGCATATATATATATAGAGATAAGATGAGATAGGTACCCAACAGGTCGTGCAGAAAAAAGGATTCAACGGTTTTTGTTTCTTGCAATGTTGGCGATTGAACTGAAACAAGACTTGCATGCTCACTAAATTTGCAAAGCTCTTTGATCCCTGAGTGTGATGATAAATGATCGATGGCATACCTGTTGCATCTGATACTTGAAAGAGTGTCACGTGGCAAACTCCCTGCCTAATTTCCAATCTGCTTTGTTCATACCCAGTTGTTTATTGTAAAGAAAACATTCTGAATCTCTCATGATCAATGGTTTACCTGTTTAGATTTCAAACCTCAATGTGATCATGATGTACCAACCTGCGACTTCTTCTCAGCAGCCCGAATTCCCAGCTATTGATAGCTATTGTTTTGAGGTTTGTATGATGTTGTTAGCTAATCCTCCGAACGAAATGTTTGAAAGGTCGGCTGATGGGGGCGTTTCTAAAATTTAACCCAAATCTAAACTAGCTACTTGGAGGTGCAGTTCCATTCAATACGCAGGAATACAGTATGTCGAGGTATAGAGCCATCTTTCTCGGTGTCATATTCTGTTATATCGGGGCTATGACGAAGGTTATGGACGCGAATTATTGCCATGCTTATACCTTTTAGACCCACCAAGAACACCAACTGCACCGGAAAAAAAATATGGCATTCCACAGCTCATCATCCACCCGCCTCCGGAAGCCACCAGAGTGCCAGCTTGGTGCTTCCAAAGAAGCTCTGGAAGTTGGCGTCCGGGTCATCACCTGGGTTTGCGACCCACAAGTCGTCCAGAAAAATGGATCGAAATGGTGCTATAGACAAGTGAATTGAATGGTATCTTGAATGCTTTTTTGGATGGCATATTGCATGATGTTGAATGGTAACTTAAATGGTATTGACTCATCCACACCCGGCTCCGGGTCCGGTTGTTTTTGTCTTTTGCATGATGCAACAGAAGGTGAAATGACATGAAATGACAGTGGGTTGGTACACTGATGGGGTAGAAACACTGGGGGCATGTCTGCTGCGCAAGTCCCAATCATGAAACATGTTCACGTTCATGTGGGTCACCGGGATCGATCATTGAATGCGTGATTCTCAAGGTTGCAGCAAGCACCAAGAGGATACCCTCTGATTATTTAACATAGCCATGGAAAATGGCTATGTTTGGATGA
Source organism: Symbiodinium sp. clade C Y103 (assembly GCA_003297045.1). Taxonomy (NCBI): domain Eukaryota; class Dinophyceae; order Suessiales; family Symbiodiniaceae; genus Cladocopium; species Cladocopium sp. clade C. The sequence continues at coordinate 207,332 of BGPT01000719.1, forward strand.
GGTTCCCAATTGAAACCTCCATTTGTAGGGGATTTTCCATGGCTATGTTAAATGACCAGAGGGTAATGGATCAATAACCAGGATATCTGCACAATCTCAGAAGGCCCTCTGAGGGTCACGACTTCTGGAGTGCACCACTACACGTCGTCCAAGACCTGCCCCCATCAAACGGGGTGCGATTCCGGCTGCTGGCAGGGTTCAACTCGACTCAGCTCAAAGCTGGGGCTGAAAGTAGATAAAAGATGATAAAAGCCCCAAGGAAACAAGACAAACATTCCACACATATTCTGCAGTTGGTGAATTTTGATCATCATCCAAGATAGGGGAATAGCATGATGTTATATGATGTTTTGTAGCTGCCACAGCCAAACAACATCCTCCTGTCCGATCCGGGCCGTCTTCCGCCGGGTTGGTCTCAAAATGGAAGAACCCAAAATATCCAAAATTTGATAGATTTTGATGGTCAAATATGGTCAATATTGGTCAATCAACATCTCTCTTACACAAATCGCCCAATTTCAGCTGGCCCGTTGCACTCCAAGCGACTTCGGACAAAACACTCTGGATGTCCAAAAGGCGTCATCATGAACCTGAGCATGCAGGCAACCTCTGGCAACCTTGCCTCACTTGCACGGTTTTTCTGATCCATGGCTTGTTGGTGATGTCCAAGCCAATCAATTCAGGAGCATTTTCCCAGTTGCAGGAATGGAACACGTATTTGAACGCATTCGCCAACATTTTATCCTTTATTGGCTTGGCTATAGGGTGTCAAGATGAAGGACCCCAAGCTGCAGCTGATCTCACATCCACTGCCAGAACTGATGGCAGAAGCGGCTGTTTTCACCGAGCTCGAGTTCACAACGCGGGGCACAAGGATCACGGTCTCCTACAAACATTCTATCTGGCCTTGCACTCCGGAGCTATCACCACCACAACCTGGGTGGCCCCAGGTAACAACAGATCCATCTGCCAGGAGTGCAGCAAAAGCAGCATCTGTAGCCTCAATCTGTTGCACATTTTCGAGCTGACCTTGGACTTCAGAGCTGTCACCACCAAAAGGTCCAGTGCCCCAGCTGACCACAGACCCATCTTCCAAGATGGCAGCAAAAGCGCACTTCGTAGCCTGAATCTGCTGCACATGTCGAAGCTGAGCTTGGACTTGAGCGCTGTTGCCACCATATTCTGGATGTCCCCAAGTAACAACAGATCCATTTGCCAACATTGCAGCAAAAGCGAACCCCGTGGACTGGATCTGCTGCACATTCCGTAGCTGGTCTTGGACTGCAGAACTATCACCACCCGTTCTTGGAGTGCCCCAGGTAGCAACAGATCCATCTGCTAGGATTGCAGCCAAAGAGTTGCTCGGATCGCCCGTGGGCTGAATCTGCTTCGCATTCCGAAGCTGAGGTTGAACTCCAGAGGTGCCGGCAAAATAAGGACCAGGACCCCAAGTGATGACAGACCCATCTGCCAAGATTGCAACAAAAGTTGCACATGTGGCTGTAATATGCTTCACATTTTGGAGCTGAGCTCGGACTTCAGCAGTGTCCCCACCTGCGCCTGGAACTCCCCACGTAACAAGAGATCCATCCGCCAGGGTTGCAATAAAAGCGTCTCTCGTGGCATGAATCCGCTGCACATTTAGCAGCTCAGTTTGGACTTCAGCGCTGTCGCCACCTTGTTCTGGATTTCCCCAGGAAACAACAGATCCATCTGCCAGGAGTGCAGCAAAAGCAGCTGCTGTCGCCTCAATCTGTTGCACATTTTGGAGCTGACCTTGGACTTCAGAGCTGTCACCACCTGAGTCTGGATCACCCCAGGTGACAACAGATCCATCTACCAGGATTGCAGCAAAAGCTTCATGTGTGGCTTGAATGTGCTGGACATTGATGAGTCTGTCTTGGACACTGGAGCTGTCACCACCAGAAACCTCATTGCCCCATGTGACCACCCCACCGCCGCGACACCACAGTGCAAAAGCTTCACCTGCTGCCGCCAACTTTGCTTGTTGTGCAATGGCTGTAAGGCGATCGCCATCTTGAACGCCAGCTGCATCGAGAGACTTCCAAAGCTGAGTCAGAACCTGACCTTCTGCTGTGACCAGTTTCACAAAACCCTGCCCAAGAGCCTTTTGCGCCAGAATCTTCAAGTCCTGTACTTTGCAAGACTTCGGAACCGACAGGTTCACACTTCTACCACTGGCCAGCGCTACATTTACTTGTGGCATGCTGGCAGCATACAGCGATCAACAAATTTGAATTATGAAAAATGCTTCGAGCCAAACTCCATCACAGCAACATAAACATTCCATTCCACATTGGTATGCCATCGCCCATTTTCTCGTTTTATTTTTGCTAGTGTTCTGTGCAGCTAAAAAAGATCTCTCCGTAGAACTGCGGAGTAGGCCCCAGGCTCCTTTGGAACCTCCACTCGTGGCGCGGAGCGGGGAGCGGAGGCTTTGCGCTTCCTAGGTGGCCATGGAAATCGTTGGTGATGTTCGTTGGTTCATAGCACCCATTGAGTATATAGATATATCTATCATAAACCACAGGATTCACCTAGTCATGTTCACCAACTTAACTAACGAACTTAAGGCACTATAGGAATGCATTTAATGGGATAATACTCCATGTAATTGGGTTCATTCATGGGTTTAAGACCAATCTTTGGGATTCAACCAATCTTTACCTTTACCAAGTGGTTTTCTATGATTTTCTATCTTTTTGGGGGTTACTATATTACATTTTGGTTGCACCAATCACTGCAGACTCTGCCCGCCTGCTAGCGGCGTGCCGCTGCAGGTCGTAGGTCTCGCGCCTGGTGCGGTGAGAGTGAAGGTCGCCCTGAAACATGCGCAGCATGTACATGTACCATGTGCCATTTGTGTCTACAAAAGGATATATACATGTTACATATATAGACATTCGTGTTTTAATATGTATATATAATATATAAATATAACACATATATATATATATAATATATATATTACATTACATGACACTTGCATGTGCATATAAAGACCTATCTATCTACCTATATAGCGATTGATATGTCTCAGCAATCTTTCTGAACAAATGTTTATATAGACAACAACAAATGACTCATGAATAATGGATAAACAACGTATACTCTCACGCGCACACGTCTATGATATATAAAATCATTATATAACCCACCATCAAAAAAGATGGCGACTCACTATCTGTCTCCGGACTCCTGCATGGATGTCCACAGTGGATATCAGGTATTACCAGGTTGTACAATAAAAAAAAGACTGCTGCAACAAGGTATGAAAAGCACAACATCAAATACCCTCTTGTATTTCAACATAACTACTGAAAAGGGCGTTTTCCAAGGCTTCCTTCTCGTACCCGTGATTTCTACTAAGGCTCCTGTTGGGATCAAACTTATTGTTATATTGATTTCCGCCGCTCTGGCCCACTGATGGCACAAGCGGGAGCTTCTGCGTGCATATATAGGCCACCCCAGCCACCCGCATGAGGGCGACAATGAAACAAAGCTTAACAAAGGCCTACTGAAAATCATCGATCTTAATGGGTAAATCAACTGTATGTAAATGGCCATGTTCAATAGCTATGTTGTTTTACCAGTGGAACAGAGGGCAATATCAACCCTACTAGCCATAGATCAACCGTCACTTCCGGGCTCCCGGCTTGATGGGATTGGTCACCGTTTCATAGGCGATGTTCAACAAACGGATTTTCTCCTCCACTGAGACCTATCCGAGATTATGAAAGAGGTCAAAACTTGGAATGTGGTAAAGCCAATAGTACACCTCCCAACCCAATAGTTTTTGATGGTTTTTGTTTAATGTTTTTTGTTCATGTTAATGCGAGCCAATCCTGGTGAAATTGAGGATGGTTTATGATTGGGCTTTCCATGTTATGAAAGCTGAAGCATAGTATCATCATCATCATCATCATCATCATCATCATCATCATCATTTCAATTGGTTGCCCTGGGCTACCATTAATTTCACACATCGACGAACAGGTACTAGTATCATCAGCTATCAACACTTATCATTATCAACACTTATCATCAGTTCGCATCACTTTTCATCTTCATGTACATGTTCCAAACATTTCCCAATTTGAGCTGAGGCATATCCTGAAGGTTCCTCACCTCCCCCGCCCTCCGGTGAATGCTCAGCAGTTTCTCCGCAGTCCTCGGCTGTTTCTCGATCTGCCGGATTTCGATCGGGATGCCACTGAAGCACCAAGCGGCCTCAGTGTGTCAAAGGGGTTGACCCCGGGGGAGGTCCAGAGGTGTTGCTTGGGTTTTTGAAGCTTTTGACCTTAGCAACAACAAAACGGGACTGACGTGATTTAAGCAAAAACTTGGTTTTTTGTCACCCAAAATGGTGAGAGAACGACTGCTAGTGGGAAAACTGCTGGTATGTCGATGGTGCATACAGCTCCATGAAAAGTGGCACAACACCACAAATCTCAAATACATTGTTACCACTTCCACGCTCGGATGGCTATGGAATCCAAGCGTGCCAAGTTTGCCTACTAAACCGCTGATCTCAGGGTCTATTCAATTCTGCCATTTTCTGCCACTGGGTTCCCTTCCAATCGTGCTCCAATAAACCTGTCATTTGAAATGCTCCGCAGGCTTTTTGGATCTGAAACTGCACTTACAAGGTAGCCCCTGGTGAGCACCATCAATTCCCCAAAATAGCTGGCAAATCAGATGGATCTTCATCCTTCTAAAGATGAAGATAAATGTGTGTTGCATGGTTTTGACCCCCATTCCTATAATGGGTCAGGAATGTTTGAAAATCATCGGAATTTTGGAACCCCCCAGAGTTGATGGGAAAAATATCCCGGCATGGCCCCCCAATGGCTGGCATAATCCCACATTCCTTCCAGTAGTCAACATCCAGAAATAGCTTCAAGTTGTTTCTTGGACCTATGGTAGTGGAGAACCCCTACATCACATGTCTGGTTGGAACTGGGGAAGTTCCCACCAAAGCTTTTTCTGGTTCGAAGTAGGGTTCCATGTTGTTCTTTGGCCATGGCTTTCCTGTGTAACTTTTTGCCAAGGCGCGGTAGGCCTTTTTGATGGTCAATTCGTCCGCATCCTGGCGTCTGAAATATCAAAAACCGAGAATAAAAAACAGTTGTCTTTGCAAAGACCGAGGGGAACAACAGGAGAAACGTACTATCTTTGAATGAATTTTCACCAGTTGGATGACCACCTGGGAATTGCATAATGATACTTTTCAAATATGTTCTATAAATATGGCCATTTGTGGCTGTTTTTTCAACATGTCCCTGGCATCCCGGCGCCAGGAACCATCCCAGCTCTCGAAGCCTCTCGGATCTCAAGGACACCATAGTGATCTGGCAGAGGTTTCCGCGCCATCCTGGACACAAAACCATGGACCTGTCAGGGAAATCTCATGCTCTTTGTTTGAAAAGTTGGGCCTGTCCGAAATGGGCTACCCGGCAAACATGGCGAGAACTGTTTCAAAAATGGTCCACCATGGGGTTTTGGCAACTTTATCTTCAGACAAACCCATTTGGTGTATTGGCTGGATTGGTCTGGGACCGACAAAGAATACTAATATCACGGACCACAAGGTGTACAATCATATGCACATAAATTTATACACATACATTGATACACAAAGTCACAAAGGATCACAAAGGTCTCCTGCAAATTTACCAAGTGAAAATAATTAGGGGTTACAAAAAGTTCTGGAAGTCATGGGGGGGCCCTTTGACATGATCTTTCATGGTGGACTCCCCATATCTATGTTTGTTGTGGAGGTGATTTTCAAAAACCTGGAAACATTTCCCGTGATTTTGCAACAGCAGTCTGACCTGACCGCTGTTTTAAACTACAACAAAAATATATGTCCTTTTCAATGGGTGTTCATGCCGGAGGCATTCCTGGTTGGAAGTGGCGGTATCCACCATGTATCTCGGCCCACATTTCAATATCAGAAACAACTCGTTTTCAAACTTTGAGAGGTGTGGGTTTGTCTGAAAATGGAGTAACCAAATCCCAGTGGTTAATGCATGTTAATGCTCATGTCACTATCCCATAAAATGGCTATAATTGGGGGTATGCACCATTTCCAGACAAACCCATTTAGATAAATTCTGAGCATCAGCCAGTCTTCTACAGTCTAGGATGCTGCTTTGCCAAATTGAGGAGAAACCCAAGTGCTCGTTGTGTCAGTGCCTACGTGCCGTGGAGCATCAGGGCGGCTTCGCGTCACTGGTTGGTGGGTTCATGCAGTTGAGCCGCCCGTAAACTGTTCGCCATTTGAAACAGGGGAATCATCCCTCAGCGATGGACATGTTTTGAAAAGTCTTAACTCACCAGTCATGTCAGGCAACTGAAGCTTGCAGAAAAAAATGGAAAACATCAGACACACTTTGATTTTTGTTGATTTTTGTTGACCACTTCGTGGAATGCTAGTGCTGGCCAGCCAAAAATGCCGGCAGCAATGGGCAGTGGAGAATGCTGGGTGACAAAGGGACTCCAGCGCAGGCAGGCAAGATACTGTACATCACAAGGGTTGCTGTTTGCACCAAGAATGGGAGTCTTTCAATAGGCTGTCCTGGCAAAGCCAAACAATGCAAAACATAGGTAGTATTAATATTCCGCTTCAAAGCGGCTCAAATAGCTGGGTTGAACACCCAACAAAATCACAATTTTCATCTATTTTCCCTCATGGCCCATCTCAGGCGCCTTGCAGAACATGAGCTGCTTAGTTAGGCTACAACAAAATATTACTGACATATCATCACATCAATATCGAAATTTCTACACATATTAGGAAGAGATGAAGTTGTGTCACATCACCAGTTGGTTTTTGCGTGGTGTAGCATCCTCACATCACTGACCCAGCTATGATTCGCTGGCCCGCTTCGGGTGATCATCTGGAGCCGGCCAGCGCCAACACGTGGAGCCATTTGGGTGTGGGATACCCATAACATAATAAAATCTTAATATACAGTAACAAAATTGATCATTTAACAGTCATTTGATGGGACATATCTGAAAAACCACCGGATTTTTTTGTATCCTATTTCATCCTATTTGTATATATATATATATCTATCTATCTATCTAGATTTCAGACAAACCCATTGAAACCCATCTAGGGACGGAATCCACTATCATGAACTATCCATCTTTTCGGAATGAACACGGAATGAACATGAATGGCAACGAGTTGAAAAGTGTCCAAAATTTCAGACTGGCCATGAGCCCTTTCCAGTAACATTGTCTAAAGCATTTACTTCCAGCTCCAATGGAGCATCAACTACACATGGGACATGTTCTATTGCCACGCTGCCACGTTCGCTTACCTGAGATACTGTATCGACCCTGAATATGGGCTTCCTGCAACTCTACAACTTGCCTTCTACTGAGCCGTCAGGTAGGCCCCCGAAATTCCTAATTGGCAAATCCACTCATGGATTCCCAGGGTAAACCAAATAAACTAAACTTTCAAAAGCTGATCTTTCCTGAGAAGTTCCAAGCCTAGCCATAGACAGTCCACGCTGCTGCAGAGTTGAGTTTTTCGAACAACTTCCGAGCTTCGTCGAGAAAATCAGCGACCCCCTGCAAAATCGGACAGCCGTTGAGCATAACACATGTTTGAAACATTTTGCTACCAACAAGCATTAAAAAAATCATGTCTTGCAGTCCTACAGGTGATTGATCTCATGCTGCAACTGCGCGCTGTCACAGCCGAAATCTCGACACCCCCAGGTGACCACGGATCCATCTGCTAGGACTGCAACAAACAGCTCGCCCGCAGGGTGCACCTGCTGCACGTTCCAAAGCTGATGTTCCACCCGGGAGCTGTCACCACCAGCACGGATATCGCCCCATGTAACAAGGGATCCATTCTCCAAGACTGCAGCAAAAGCTTTGTTTGCGGCGTGGAGGTTCCGTACATTCCTGAGCTGATCTTGCACTTGAGAGCTGTCGCCACCAAAATCCGGCCGACCCCATGTAACAATGGATCTATCTGCCAGGATTGCGGCAAAAGCAGCACTTGTGGCTTGAAGCTGCTGCACATTCTGAAGATGATCTTGGACCCTGGAGCTGTCACCACCACAGTATGGACGGCCCCACGTAACTACAGATCCATCTGTCCGGAGTGCAGCAAATGCCCAAGATGTGGCCTGTATTTCTTCCACATTCTTAAGCTGCTCCTGGACCCCAGAGCTGTCACCACCACAATAGGCATCGCCCCATGCAACAACAGATTTATCTGCCAGGATTGCAGCAAATGCACCACCTGTGGCCCGAAGCTGCTGCGCACTGCCCAGCCGAGCTTGGACTTCAGAGCTGTTTCCGCCAGAATCTCCACAGCCCCAAGTGATAACAGATCCACCTTCCAGGATCGCAGCGAAAGCCTTGTTGGTGGCTTGAATCTTCTGCACTTCGCTGAGCTGATGTTGTACTTGAAAGTTGTCACCACCGGAATCTGCGCGGCCCCAAGTCACTACGCGTCCATTTGCCAGGACTGCGGCAAATGCGCCACCTGTGGCCTCAAGCTGCTGCACTTTCCTGAGCTGCTCTTGCACTTCGGAGCTGTCAGCACCAGAACGGACGTCGCCCCAGGTCACAATGGATCCATCTCCTACGATTGCAGCAAAAGCCCTTTTTGTGGCCCGAAGCTGCTGTACGTTCTTGAACTTGTCTTGAACCCTGGAGCTGTCACCCCCAAAGTCTGAAGCACCCCAAGTGACTATCCTGTCTCCTCCGCAGCACCACAGTGCAAAAGCCTTCTCCGTTGCGGCAAGCTTTGCTTCTTGAGCAATGGCCATGAGATTATCTCCCTGTTGGATTCCACTCTCGTCAAGAGTTTTTGTCAGATCACTTAGGCGACGGCCTTCTGCCGTGACCAGTTTCACAAAACCCTGTCCAAAAGAATGCTGGGCCAGAACCTTCAAGTCCCCAACTTTAGAGGACTGCGGAAGTGAGAGGTTCACACTTCGACCGCTGGCCAACGCTACATTTACTTGCAGCATGCTGGCAGCGTGCGACGATCAAAACATATTAAAAAAAACAAAATTGTCCTAAATGCCTCGAGCCAAAATTCATCCCAGCAAGTAGCATTTTGTGCTTCATCCCAGTATGACTTTTGCTGGGAACATTGAGAGCACCGCTGGATGGCGGATTTCCCCAGGGACTGAGGCACTCGGACGCCCAGAACTGGCTGCGGTCAGTGGTCTGACGCGTTGGAGCAAAGCCACGTCTTCCGGGAATTCCAATTGTTGAAAGCATGAATGCCCCACTTTCGTTGACAAGTAGTGAATATTTTGGATTGATTCTTGAGAGGACCAACGTCAACTTGGACAAACTCGGCTTCCACATCACAAACAAATCTGCCTTTTTACCCCGTGAGAAACTGCCAACATGGAGCACTTTGGCGCCAGAACTGGTAGCACTGAGGGCAGCACTGGCAGGGCACACTGGGTGGTGCAACTTTGGAGGTTTCAACTTTGACCTATCTCAACATGTAAAAGACACACTTCAAAAGGCCAGAATCAAACGACAGAGGGATGGAACACATATCTTCAAACACATGTGTAATATTATATAGCGAGTTTCCCTAATCATGCGACGAGATCGAGCCTTTGATCCTTGTTCCCTTCACTTTCACCCTACTGGCCCTACTGGCTGAACATTCTTCCAAAAGATCCAAACTATAATTTTCTTTTGAAACTCTGTGTTTCTGAAACATGGTTGGCCGGAAAATCTACCATTGGGTAACTTGTACTTAGACCATTTTCTGCTGAAGTCAGAGGATTTGCAATTGTCAGGGTCGACTTGGGGGTGTAGTTCCAGTTATAAGTGAATAAAAGGGGTTCCATCCCAACTTATGAAGGTTATTAGTAATAACTTATTACCGTGGTTATTACCATAGTTATGCCCAATACCATAGCAATGGCTTATTGCCATAGTTAAACCCATGAATAACCCCAACTGCACCCCCAAATACTACCAGAGGGTCTGTGACATTTTCGTGCTACACTTCGTTTCACCCATCATGCTCGGCCACGTGGCAGAGGAAGACGGAAGTCATGTTGCGGCCTGCTTGAGATTATGGAAAAATCGGATCTCTGGCGTGGGATGGTCCCTGAAGGAAATGGATGTAAACAGTCAGTAAGTTTATAGGATATAATAGACAGACAGACAGACAGACGGACGGACGGACGGACGGACGGACGGACGGACGGACGGACGGACGGACGGACGGACAGACAGACAGACAGACAGACAGACAAAGATAGATTCATAGATAGATACATAGATAGATAGATAGATAGATAGATAGGTAGGTAGGTAGGTAGATAGATAGATAGATAAATAGATTAACACATAAATAGATGATTACAGTACATATAATTGTATATATGTGTGTGTCCATGTATTATGTAACGTGTATATGTGTATATTTCATTGTGTCCAGCACTCAGGCCTGATAACACACTTGTAGGATGCACAGAAAACCAGTGCTTTTACCATCAACTGATATTAAATGGCAATGGAAAACCCATGATTTAAACACGGCGGCGTCAATGATTTTCCCATTGAACTTCTGGATGTTCATGGGTTTTCCATGGACTTTCCATCGATTGAATACCACAGGGACACTGGCCAGCGGTTGAGCCACACATCTGAAACATACATCAAAGTGACTCTGGCTTCCTGTTGAGAGAGTCGAGTTCTCAAGGCCTACTGTTTCAACATCTCTTGGACGGAATAGATTTCTCAACAACTCGTAGCATTGGGTTCTTATTTTTTGTCACACCGGTCTCGGACTTGAAAAGTATCCAACAGACCGCAGCCAGCAACATGCCTTCCAGTGACCTGTCAGGGGTTCCCACGTGCACCAGGCCAGGTCACTCAATGGCTACCTATCTAAGTTACTGCGAACTCCAATGGCTAGAACCCAGGCACCAGGCCGAGCACCACGTGTTGCTCCGGTTTCACCAAATGGGCAACCATCAAAAACCGAGATGACAAGCGGAATTGAAAGTCGGAAAGTATGCCAAAATATATGTGACTTGCGACCCACTAAACAAAAATCCTTGGATGTTCCCAGTTTTAGCAGATATCAAGCCATTGTCAAGTCCAATGTTCAACGGTCCGCTCACACGTCATGAGTTGGAGCCCATTCTCCTTCGTCTTTGGCGACCTCCGTCCTGCCGGCTCGTCCGAGTCGTGACGTCTTTGGATCCAAGTTTTGGGGGTGGGCTACAGCGGAGAATCACGATGTAATCAAACATTGCGTATATATATGTATGTATGTATGTATGTATTGTATTGTATTGTATTGTATTGTATTGTATTGTATTGTATCGTATTGTATCGTATCGTATTGTATTGTATTGTATTGTATTGTATTGGATGGATGGATGGATGGATGTATGTATGTATGTCTGTATGTCTGTATGTCTGTATGTCTGTATGTCTGTATGTCTGTATGTCTGTGTGTGTGTATGTCTGTGTGTGTATGTCTGTATGTATGTATGTATGTATGTATGTATGTATGTATGTATGTATGTATGTATGTATGTATGTATGTATGTATGTATGTATGTATGTATGTATGTGTGTGTGTCTGTATGTATGTATGTATGTATGTATGTATGGATGCATGCATGTATGTATGTATGTATGTATGTCTGTATGTGTGTATGTGTGTCTGTGTGTCTGTATGTCTGTATGTCTGTATGTCTGTATGTCTGTATGTCTGTATGTCTGTCTGTCTGTCTGTCTGTATGTCTGTATGTCTGTATGTCTGTATGTCTGTATGTCTGTATGTCTGTCTGTCTGTCTGTCTGTCTGTATGTCTGTATGTCTGTATGTCTGTATGTCTGTATGTCTGTATGTCTGTATGTCTGTATGTCTG
>BGPT01000719.1:226683-247750 GCA_003297045.1 Symbiodinium sp. clade C Y103
AAAGTGAAACAAGGTGCTTTTCTACAAAATCAGGCTGTGTCTCCCCCCTGCTACCCCTCCATATATGTATACATATTATACATATTATATATATATATATTATATAGGTATATAATATTGTGTACAAATGGGGTATGACCACCCTGATCTTTTATGGAGGTTTGGCAGCTACAACATGAAATCCACTATAAAATGGGGTNGGTGACTAACCCCCTGAAGGGCTGCAGCTGGAGCTGCATAAAACGAAATATGGCATGCCTTGACCCCTCTCATTTTATAGAGGATATGTTCATGGGTATAAGCCTGTGATCCCATCTTCCGAATATGATTTAAACACAACCACAAGGTCCAACAAATGCGAATAAATCCGATACCCAACTAGAGTTTGGTTTGGGGGTATTTATTTCAGTTTAGGGGAAAGGGATTATATAGATCTAATCTAGGGGTGGGATGGTTCTAGATTCAGGTGCCCGAGTGTTGCTGATTTACGAAATTCGGAACCGCCTGTGCTGCATTGGATATTCCGCCCAGGCGGAATACCCGTGTCACCGTGTCACCACATTTGTCAAGAAACAGAGAGGACCAATAGAAGCGGATCACGGGATCCAGAAATTTGGGTTTGTCTGCAAAAAGACCCCCCAATGATCGCCATTTTTTTGAGGGAAGATGAGGTTCTAATCCATTGGAATTGGGGAGACGCTATTTCAGCAACCCCAAATCATCCCAGGGCGTCTCAAGAGATTAACTCTTGGATCCCATAGAAACCGCAAGAGATTAGTTCGTGCAATGTGGGGCCCCTAAGATAGCTAAGTTGGTTTGTAACTCTAAAGACTTTGGCTTATGATACTTCTAACTATAGTTGATGGGTGTTTAAACCAACTTAAAACTGGGGGAGGATTGACCCATTTTTCGCCAAGCATCCCTTGCCTTCCTTCTGGTTATCCTTGTAGCAGCCTTCATATCCTCGATTCCCCCACGAGGTGATGCGACAAGAGTCACACCCAAAAAGATGCCGAAAAGCAAGCTCCTGCACAAAATAGTGAGAAATTACCTGTTCATCTTTTTTTCGCGCTAGCAGACACATATACAAACACTGTAACACACATGTAAACTTTAAATAGCAATCCACATCCACAACCTTTGGAGGTTTCTAGCCACGACATGGCATGAGGTATGGATCGGATAGGCATCTGTTCACTACAGTACCTTTGATGTAAACCTTCGAATCATATCTCCGTGGAATGATGTGTGTCCAGTCACCCCCAGCGACTCATTCAGGGAAGCTCGAAATAGCGAAATGCGGAAAACTGTGACACTGATCACAACTGCAATATCATATGGCATCACATAATGTTACATCACAGCATGTATGCATGAATTACATTCATAATATCACAATGAACGAGTATTAAATATCAAGCCATATGATATTGTAACATCCAACCATGCAAAGCAACCCACAAAAAGATTCCAAACAAAAAAAGCCAAAAAGTCATTCATCACTATCTTGATTTGACTTTTCAGTATTTTCTTTGGAGCTTGCTATCTATGGATATCTATGGTACTTTTTCTCACCTGGACCTCCGAAAGTGCGAAATGAGCATCTGCTGCCATCCGTCCAGGTTTCTTGCCCGAAACCGTCTTTTTGATCTTTGTTCCATTGACCTAGGCATTGCAAAACGGTCAAGTTACGTTACATGGGATGAGAGAAAGGGGACTATGTTTGCAATAAATGGTGATTGTGTGGTGGTTTTCATGGATTTTCATGTGCGCTAATGGGACAAGACATTGGATCATAATAGGATTGAAACATCGGCAATAGGGATTGTATAGGGATCATGGGCATAAATCATCGGGAGCAAACCTAAGACTAATGTCAAGTTCCACCACCAGTTTTGGAGATTGAATAGGAGTTTCATGGAAATATTGATCGGATATAGTTCGGATATCACTATCACAAATTGAATTTGATTTATGAGGTAAAATCATCGACAATGGGATTCCTGTCGCAACTTGTATCTAATGGATCCTCATAATGGATTGATGGCCATCCCCCAATCATATGGTCATGTACACACACACATATATATATATATATATGCATAGAGCAAACCGTTGACCAGGGAACACCTGGTTCTGTCTGGATCAATGGATTGAATGGGATCTATCACCAACAATGTGATCTTTGGGTTGGACTTGGAGTTGCTTGGTAGCTCATCCCAGGTAGCAAGTTAGCTTGGGTCAGTTTTTAAAAGGTTAATCCTACTTACCCCACTTAAAACTGGGTAAACCAACCCACTGACGTACTGGGATGAACCAGCACATGTGTCTATGTCACGAAAAGTCTTTGACAAATACATGCAAAAATATGAGAATGCATACAGGAACATGGCGACCTAGTTGACAATAATATTGTAAAGTATCAAGCTACCATCACTTCGCCAGGGTGTATCCAGTATCTCGCTCTTTTCCACAAATTTCAAGGCCCAAACGCCCCGCCATCCGAGCATTGCATATTAAGAGACCCTCGTAGCAGCTACCATCCAATTGGGTATAACGGCCAAAACCTGAAGCCTGGTCCTGGATGCTGAGGAAGGGTGGCCCCAAACAAACACTTAATTTCTTTGGATGGCCCACTATGGCACAGTGTTATATAAGGATGTGACTGTTGAGAAAACTGATATTAAACAATATAAAGCACAGAAATGCCCGAGCTGCAAACCGCCACCAACCAAAGAATAGAACAACAGCGGAAATTCGGAGGCAAGAAAATTGCAAAATCAACCTGCCGAAGCAAGCCAGCACGCCCCAAACCAGGAATTGTAGGTAGCTCCGGCTGGTGAACTAAACGGCAGTGTGTCACCAACCGCAGAAAACAGTTGCCCTTCAACGATGAATTGGGGTCATCTTCCACGAGAAGGCACACAAAGGCAGGATGATCCTGCACTTGGACGTGCATGTGATGTGTTTATTACTTCGTAAATGGTTTCTAACCCAAACATAACCTGTATGTAACTGGGAATATGGAATATGCCCATATGGGCATGTGAAAGCGGGCTATCCACCCCAACAGTGGGTTTCATGAAACAATAATGATAAACTGATAAACCATGAGATTTTCAGTTTCCATTTTTCAGCCAACCCTCACCGCCAAAACAATATACATAGCACCCCCGCAAAAATGATTGAACTAGTAAAATCCAACGAAAGTAGGGTTACCATGTCATGTATAGTATATATATATATATATGTACGTGTGTGCACAATAGAGTGGCTAAAATATGGTCATGAGGTACTTGCTAACTGGGACACAGCCCAAGGCATCCCAATCTACACCCATCCTGTTGAGCCGCTCCTCGAGCCATTGACCCTCGTAGACATCCCCGGTGGCACAAACCAACGTCCCTGGACCACCTCAGAAGACCAACCGCTAGGAGTCTAGGGATATATGAGGAATTCTAGCCTCAAACATGGGGGATTTGACCAAGGAGTAGCGGATTTCAATAGCTTTTACGGATCAATGGATTAGCTCACCGGAAAGTAGAGAAGAAATCATTGTTTTTACCTTAGGGTTCAATATGGTTCAATCATTTTTCCCTACAACGAGTTCCGGGACCAAAGCTATGTTGATAGTCCATATGAAATTACCTGACTATGGAAATCAATGTAAGGTGAAAATGCACCAGCAGTCACCAGCATGAGCTACGCGCTTGGAGGATCACGCCCCGAACCGCAACCGGTGCCAGTGGCGCTTGACCCGGTTGTAAATGGGATAACCTACGAATCAGGGACAGGTTTAACAGTACTAAACAATACTAAATACATAGTTGGGTGATCCTCCAAATAGGGATTACATCTCACTACATGATTGGTGCTAAAAACCTGTATATGATGATGGCTACAGGAACTCCCTATTTCAAAAAATCACATCAAATCCAGATGTTAGGAAATGACATTCTACCATTTCTACCATGTTCCAACCTATGTTTGCTAGTTCTCAATGTCTAGATCCTCATGAACCTGGTTCCATGTTCAACGCTACGATGTAAGTCTGTATAGTTTCTATACCTTTTCATTTGAAGTATTACAACTCAAGACTTAAGCTACTCCCAGTGCCACAGATTCTAAATAGGAAAACCTGCCCAGATCAGCAGCGCCCCCCTCGCCGCGGAACTCGCTTTGTCCTCGTGAAATTCGCCTTCATAGCGGCTGCCATCCTCGACTGATGAGGAACACATGATCCCCTAGGGTCAAGGGCAAACTGAGGGATCTACCTGAATTAACCAGCCAAAAATGGAGCTTTCACCAATAAATCATATGGAATTAGCATAATATGAATTAATATTATGAATTTATGACATCTAGTGGATCAGTGGATTGATTGAAATGAAAACCTAGAAGAAGAGATGAATTTTATAGCCCCAAACATGGAGGTTTCCTCGAATCATTTGCCTGAATTATTGGAGATGATGATACCCCAAGATATTGTAGAGCATGTCAGCATCATGGGGGCGATCCCTTAATGAAAACAATGGGTTCTGCCTTGAACTACTTCCGCGAAGCAGAATGAGTGAACAACCAAAAACATTCTCTGTTCACATTGCGCGTGTTCAATATGTTCGCACTTTTCAGAAGCGAAACGTGATGAAATGCATCTGTTTTGGTGAATCTGTGCGTCATTGTTGTTGCTTAAAGCTTGTGTTTGGTGGCGAAACTCCCACTTGTTGTAGCTTGAACATCCCACATTTGCTGCTTTATTGGGACATTTCGCTTCTTATCTCAGGGACATCCAAGTAATGTCTGGTTTCTTACATCTGACTCACCTGACCATCATTGGGCAACTTGCTTTTGTCTGAACATTGGGTACGAAAACAACAGTTCATCACCAGATCCAACCTTAGTTCAAATCTCTGAAATCATCAAAATTCATGGAACACATTGCATTAAACAATCAAAACCACCAAAAAAACCCTCAAGATCACCATGAAAACAAATCCCTGTCATGCTTTTTCAATCGCCAAAACCATGATTTACCTATATTAAACCTGACTTAATCCAGTCTCCACCCTAAATGTCGAGCGGCCGGCCGCTCCAAGATGCCGTAGCCGGTCTTCATGCCATCCTCCAGGGAGATGTCGAAACATTCCCTGTAGATCCCCAAGTTTTTTTTTAAATAAACCGCACACAGACAATGACAATATAATTCTACACTATAGAATGCTATATTATATATATATATATAAATTCATTTATTTATTCATGATCAAATCCAGCAAAAATATGTAATGTAGCATGCATGCAATCAGAAATAACACATGTTTGTTGGATAAATCTGCATCTATCTATACCTAGTACCGGCAACATGGCAAATCTCAGTTACCCTGCCCCTCTCCAGTTCGTGTGTCTATCCATGGTTGACCCAGAAGTTGTGGTGATATCCCCACTATACCGCTATACCCCCCATTTTTGCTGCTTCTCTAAATCCTCATATTCCCAGGTTTCTCCGAGGTCCATTTGTAGCCGATGTAGCCGGATATACACCCTACATCACCCTACTATATCCTTAGGAAATCACATCAAATTCCTTGAGAAAGCCCTATTTATCACCTGGAAAGTATGCACACCATCCAACTACCATCCTGGATTGACACTATTTGACCGTTTTAAACTAATTATCACAGAAACCATCCAACAGTGTATCCAGAATTGTTGCTTATATCCCCACTATATCCCCACTATGGGTTGTTTAAATTCCCAGCTTTATCCCAGCAGGATTGTCCAAAGTCCAATCATAGCTGGATATACGCCTCATTATATCCTTACGAAATCCTAAAAACCTGTAGAATCTCTACTTTTGGATGGGGTATCCAAGTTTGATCCAGGATCTTGGCAGAAACCGCGCATCGGATTCCGCGGTGTTTTCACACCGCGGAAGGGTCGGTCCTGGAATTTGCCCAGAAACCGCAGGCCACCGTCGAGGAACACGGCGGATTTCTCCTCCTCGCTCGTCGGATCCTGGCGATGCGAAACGAGGTCCCAGCCACGGTGTTTGGCATTTTTTTCCGGATTTACCCTCTGGTAAACTAACATAGCTATTGAAAATGGCCATTTATAGTGGATTTTCCCATCAAAAATGGTGATTTTCCATAGTTATGTTAGTTTACCAGCTGATCTGAAACTAATAAAGAAGGGGATTTCGCAAAGATGTTTTTCAAAAGGACAATGGGATGATATGGGATGTGTTCAGATGGTGTTTAATCACCATTTAACCCAGTAAACATGTGGATTCTTTTTTCGGTTATGCATCTCGGAACCCAGCAGAATCATCAGTACTTACTGTTGGTTTTGGGGACATCTGGACATGGGGAGGTGTCCTTTAAAGCAGGCAAACCAGGAGCACAGCACACCAACTCGAGATTCTATGCCACTAGCATTCATTCATTTCTTCTCTACTTCTCGAGACTGAAATATATACCAACAAAAACATGTTCGTAATGAGTTTGCGGCCTCCATTTTTTACCACCACTCCAAGGGCCCCCACATGGGAATGTGGCATCGAGGGTGACATGCTCGGCAGGGACACCGCAAGGTCATTCCGGCTGGGAGCATCCTGGCCTTTGCGAAAAAAAGATAAACAAGTCAGCAGGCTCCACATCCCCCGACTGAGGTGACTCCCCCAACAATTCATATAGGGGGTCAACTATCAAAATAAAGATTATATCCTGCAACAAGCATAATGATGTATAGTCAAGTATTGACAATCTATCACCAACAGTGTGATATTTGGGTGTTTGTTTTGGCCTTAGTCACCACCGACAATCACCCAGGGCGAATCTTAAACATTTATTGGGGGTCAGCTTCTGCCGCATCCCCATTGAGAAATAGACAGGTTAGGGGTTTCAACTAAGAAATGATTCAAATATTGGTCATTGGCGATCATCATCCGAAATATGGTTGAACATAAATAGAAATGAAACCATCAACTAGTTCAAAGGCAGGACCGTCATGGACTTCTGAATAATCTGCAGCAGGAGCATTTCTGAGCCCAGTCTGATGGGGTGAGGTGAAGAAAAGGTGGTGCAACGAGATCACAGGAAGAACAAGAAAATGCACTCCTGACATCCAACAGGAAAATCCCAACATGGCCTTCTTAAAATATATCATAACATATCTGAAAATCATCTTCCCAGGCATATACATGGGGATTTCTTAAAATGGGGGATCCCCAAGTCACCATGCTTCAATACTAAGTCAGGGTCTAATGACTTGGATGTTAGATGGGTACCCGCATGACTTTGGAAAGCTCCGTTATTATCCCATTGTCATCACATCTTTATCCAATTATTCTCTTGTTATATTCCTAGTGACAGTGTCCATTACCCTCTGGTTATTTAACGTAGCCATGGAAAATCACCATTGTCAATAGGTAAACGGACCATTTTCATCCATTTTCCATGGCCATGTTAAATAACCAGAGGGCAGGGCAAGATATAGTTAACATTCCCTGGTCTGCTTGAACAGCATCCTCCCGTTAGCTGAGCTCTGTCCACCTTGACGCTCCACCAAGCTAAAGCCGTTCTCGCTGCAGCAACAGGGAGGAGGAATCGAATTCCCCATCACCCATGGCACGGCACAGAAGGCCCCCGGCCGGCTACATTTAAGGCACCGACAGCTGAGGGAGAAACCCCATCCAGTAGGGACTGGTTGGGAGTGGGTCAGTTGGGTATGAAACTGGCAACCAACGGCTGCAGTCATGAACCATTTGGGATGAACATGGGTATAAACTGGGTCAGCGACTAGGTCAGATCAGTGAGCAAGACATGCTACTCTGGTTGCAAATAATCACTTGCGATTCTTCGGATGCTCCTTCCATTCGATTCCGTCGCGGCTTTGATCCTGCCGCTGATCTGCTGTGCCCTCCCCTTGTGCCCAAAACGCTGGCAAAAATATCAGGAATGAAAGGTGATGCGTGGTCGCAAGGGAAAGAAACAAAAGAACCCATTCAATTCCTACTTGATGGTGCAGTTGAAGTTACAAATGAATGTAACCATGGCAATAAATCCCCATAAGTTGGGACGTAAGCCCTGTAAATAATGGTTATATATCCACTTGTAAGGGGAACTGCACTTCCAAGTGGTCAGAAACCTTGGCTCAGCTAATGAGAGTCAGTGAGGTTTACCAGTAGTGGGAAATCACCATTGCTGCAATCACTGCTTAATTATTGAAGTTGCTGCTTGTATGCCAACACACGTATACATGGTATATCTACACATGTATGTATATATTGTGTGTGTGTGTGCGTGTTTTCACTCTCTCTCTCTCCTCCCTCTGTACTTCTATATGAGCAGGACAGACCACACACGCCCATGTGGATGAATACAATCCCGCTATGTGACAAACTTTCTTCAGGTTCTTCACCTCCCACTTCAATGGAAATCTTCCCAACTTGCCCCCACCAATGGGTATCATCCGGGCATCATCCAGTTATTTACCCACCTGAGCTTTAGGCACAGCTTAGTACGGCCGCGAGACCCTCTTTTCCCGCACAGGATGTCCAGTAACGTCGGTCTCACCTGAGCGCTTCGACTCAGCTGAACAAACCAACTGGAGCCAAGTGGAGACTAGGTAGAATCAGTCACCAGGAACAAGTTGCAATGTCTTATAACAGTTGTTTCCTATTCAGTGGTGATATGTGGTGATATGTAGTGATGCGGCCGGGTTGGGCGTCCTTCTCTCCTGTTGATTTTGCATCCCGTAAGCTGCAAATGAGGATTTGTCCCATGGTCTCCTAGCTTCTCGAGGGGATTGCAAAACCAGGAGATTTATATTATGTGTATTAAAGAAAACTATATTATCGGTATATATATAGTATATATGTATATGATATGCATTATATATATATATATATACACACTATATTCTTAAAAAACTGAACGGTACTGTCAAACACATGTATTGTGAAACGGCAGGGATCACATGCAAAACATGATGCAAGATATACACGCATACATGCTGGGGACAGCCAACAATGGAGCATAGTTGTGAAATGCATCAGACTTACTATGCCACTATGCATTACTTGAGATGAACCTCATGAGATCAGAGATCATATGGATTTGAATAGAAATGGAGAACATCCCCAAACTGCAGATTTGATGAAATTGTTCTCATATAGCACATATGGTGCTCTCAAGTGCTCTCGTCATCTGCACTGCGAAGATATTGGATTTTCTCCCTCTCCAACGTGCATCACAATTTTTGATCTGCCGAGTTCCCCTTTATCCATTCATAAAGTCAACAACAACTTCCACTCAGCTAGGAGAAAAACCAACTCCAGAAAAATGAGAGACCAATTTCTGACGAATTTCCCATTGATCTATCTGAAAGATCCCGGGGACCAAGGTGGCAGCAGCTTTTCCAGCTCCCAACTCGCATGCGTCGCGTGGGCAGTGACCAGCCTCTCAGATAATGCCGATGCGATTGGCCACGTCCAAAGCATCGTAGTCCTGGGTCAAGCGAACATAGGCCTTCTTCTTCCTGGCTGGACATCACAATCAGGGCCAGCGGGGCCAGAGGAAGATCAGTGGTTGAACCAAGAAAAATATGATGGTTGAAGGATATTGTCATTGAATGTCACTGAAGTTTATTGGATGGAAATGGGAGTTCAACCATTTCAGTGAGGAAAACATAGTCTTAAACCATGAAACTTGTTTTTTTTCTCCTACTGGGGATGATGTAACCAACTTGACATGGGGATAAAGTCAAATATTCATGAAGATATAGTGGGCAAATGGCGGTTTACTCGTTTAAACAATTAATGATGGATTGGCGAACCTTTCTTAGGGGCTATTGCATGGGAATATACCAACCACAACGGGAGCATGGAAAATAAAGTAATCAACTTGATATGATTTTTGAATGTGTTTGTAAATGGGATATACCCCCAATGCATGGAAATTTGCAGTAACTGGGGGAGAAAAGGGGAACATGAGGATTCTTGCACTAAGCTACCATTTTGCTGGTATGGCTCAGGTCCATCTTGCTGGGTATCCTAGGTCCAAGATTGCAGTATTATAATTAGTATTATATAGAATACCCGAAGATCCACCAGCTATGGACTAGCGACTGTCCCAGCAGCCTATCATTGGTCCAAGGCTCCCATCAGGCCGGATGAGGGTGTTGACCTTGGCACATTTCACATCGTAGAGCTGCTTCACAGCGTCCTTGATCTTGGGCTTGGTGGCCTTGACATCCACCAAAAACACCNCGGATGAGGGTGTTGACCTTGGCACATTTCACATCGTAGAGCTGCTTCACAGCGTCCTTGATCTTGGGCTTGGTGGCCTTGACATCCACCAAAAACACCAAAGTGTTGATCTCCTCAATCTTCTTCATGGCGGACTCTGTGGTCACAGGGCACTGGATGATNCTTGGGCTTGGTGGCCTTGACATCCACCAAAAACACCAAAGTGTTGATCTCCTCAATCTTCTTCATGGCGGACTCTGTGGTCACAGGGCACTGGATGATCCGGTACTTGTCCAGCTTGTCCCCTCGAGACTCCACGGACTTTCGCGGGTACTTGCCATTCCTGGCCTGGTGGTTGAGCCATGCACCGCAAAGAGAAAACATCGGTGTCAGTTAAGATCATTATGTGATTTTATGGGTAGTTGCAACTCATCAAAACCATGAATGAAATACAATGAAACCATCTGAAACCATCAACCGTTCGCCTTTTCCAAGGTCTTGGGCTTGTAGAAGCGAACCTTGGTTCGGATCTTCTTCACCTCNAATGAAATACAATGAAACCATCTGAAACCATCAACCGTTCGCCTTTTCCAAGGTCTTGGGCTTGTAGAAGCGAACCTTGGTTCGGATCTTCTTCACCTCCGCTGCAAGCTACACTGAGGAGACTGGGCTGGTGGACGTAAACATGTCTGCCGAGGTGGTTTTTCACAGCAAGATTCGATGACAGTCATCGAAACAAAAGGCAATGCGACTGTAACAACTTATTTTAGTGGGCTGGTGTTGGGCCCCCTACTAGTTGTTTCACTCCTTCCAGTATGTTAAACAATCACCTTCTGCAAAACATCTAGCAAACCACGCTTAGAATCAAAGACGTCCCTCAAAACGCAAAACTACCACCCAAAAAACACGGTCATGTCACTTCCCCAATGTAAATTACACAGCTTCATCACATCTGGTGTGTTCCCTCATTGTTGCGGCACCTTCTTGCCAACGCTGGTCTTCACGGCTTTGGCGGCTTTCTCGGCCTTGTCGGCCTTGGCCTTGGCGCCTGCCTTCTTGGGCGCCATGCTGCGAGTGCAAGGTGGGACCTGATGGGGGTTTTCCGCTGGAGCCAATGAGCAGTTTGGCCATGTTTGGCCAATAAGTTGGGGGTCGTCGCTGGGCTGATTGGACGATTTCATGTGCATGAAAACTATACTAGAGGTTCCGAAAAGGATTTAGCAAAAAATAATATGGTGATGGCAATCAAAGCAAAACGCTTGTGTGTATGAAATTGAAGCGTGTCTATATAGCCATCCATCTCGCGGAGCTACTTCTCAGTACCAACTTCCAACAATCAAGCGCTGTTCTCTTCGAAACCCAGTCTGCCAATAATTAGCTCCCCAAAAATTGAAAACCAAACCAGGGGGACACCGACAACTTTTCTAACCTCGCATCTCGGCATCGAACAACGAGGAACATCAATGGACATCAACCAAGGGTTGCGGGGTCAACATTGCATTGATCACCACGGCCCGACATCCCCAGTGACTGGTTACGATTCGCAGTTAGTGGTTGTTGGATTGGGATCATCCTAAATCAGGTGGAGAATAGCAAATACATTATACATCATTATATATGAGGCAACCATCAAGTGATGTTTTCACAGATATCTCAAAATCTGCAATAGATCAACAAAATGGATCAAAATGGCATGTTTCGACACACTGAGTAGACCTCGCAGGATTCTTGTCTTTTAAGTCAATTGCAGATTCCTCATGCCATAACCTACCGTATGTCGACACTGTTGCGATCAACTTTTCCCTCAGCAGCATCGCGCACACACTCAAAGTGGTCAATTTAAATGATGCCAATGCGATTGGCCACATCCAGGGCATCATAGTCCTGGGTCAAGCGAACGTAGGCCTTCTTCTTCCTTGGAACGGATGGATCAAAAGCATTCAAAAGCCCTCAAGAAGCCGGGCAAAGTGTCTGTTAGATGCCACAAACCGGAACAAAAATGAAATAAACAACATCTTCTTACTGGTGCTTAGTAGGGAATGGGGGGATGACCTATAATAACCACTAATAATCATCCCATTCTCACTCAGTAGCCTTGCCTTATGCCTGCATGACTTGCCACCTCTGTCCTTCGCTTCACCCGTCGGCCGTGTGTCATGATTTTGGGATTGTTTACGATGGGCTGCCAGGGCCCCATATTGCTAGCTAGCCAATGCTAGCCAAGTTGGTTTATAACACTTTTTTTTTTAGTATACAGATTCACTAAGGTTTACGGTGGGAACCATACCAAAAAAAAAACTAAACTTGCTGAAACATGGGAACCTTGAACAAGGCTCCCATCAGGGCGGATGAGGGTGTTGACCTTGGCACATTTCACATCGTAGAGCTGCTTCACAGCGTCCTTGATCTTGGGCTTGGTGGCCTTGANAATGAAATACAATGAAACCATCTGAAACCATCAACCGTTCGCCTTTTCCAAGGTCTTGGGCTTGTAGAAGCGAACCTTGGTTCGGATCTTCTTCACCTCAGCAGGGTTGACACGCAGGTGGCACAAGCTGCCTTTGTGCCCTATTCTCAGAAAATGTCTGACAGGCTTGGATTTGTTTAGCCCAAAATAGCCAATATAATCCGCTTCATTTCATCAAAACCACACCTGGATTTCCCAGCGGGCAAGTTTAATCCCTAGGAACGTCCAACTTAGAAATAAAACAGAACTACTGTCGCCGCCATGGATGCCCCCAAAAAAACAATAATTGCCAGCGTATCTTAGCAATTTGCCAGCTTCACGCAGGCTTATCATCACTTCATGCCTGAATTTCAACCCCATCGATGTTTCTTGGATTCTTTTGGCATCTGGGTAATATTTTGTAATCAATCAGACAGCTGAGTTTAAGAAGCATCAAGATACCCACAAGGTGGCGCCCTCATGATAGCTAAGTTGCTTTCATAAGTGCATTCACTAAGGTTTATGGCATTTATGGTATATTGATCCATAGGTAGATGCCTTAATAATCCAACAAAAGAACTAACTAAATATAGTTAAATCTAATGAAGGCATTGCAAGGCGAACAAAGGCCATGAAATGGCAGAAAAACATCGCCGTGACACCTCCTTTCAGTGGTAAAATCACAACAGTAGTTGAGGTGTGAGCTTGTAGTAAAACAATAAATCAGTCAACCACTAAAGACTTGCTGAATAGATGAAATGCATCATATCTCCCTACAACCCATAGAGAGCCGGCAAAATCCTATCACCATGTCTTGGCACCGTGCCTTTTTGCCAACGTTGGTCTTCACCGCTTTCGCCGCCTTCTCCGCCTTGGCCTTGTCGGCCTTCTTGGGCGCCATCGTGCGGTTTTCACGTCCGCGGGTACGCGAAGGATGGTGCTGCCGTTCCCCCTTGAGCCAGTGGCGGAATGGAACAGCTGAGGCTGGGAAGTGGGGGCATCAGAATTCATCTCCTAAAATGGCATGATTTTCGATACGACTAACACGGTAAAGTGTCTTAATAACTGAAAATGTCTGAGCATGTACAAAGAATCATTGAGATACCAAAGGATTGCATGCCAACTCTGGCATTTATTTGTGTCTGTGCTACCCTGTTTTGCCCTGACTTCTGGCGGAAGCACTGCGAGAATCACTATGTGTTTCAATGCTCAGAACTGAGGTTTGGAGAAAAAAACCAGCTCAAAGGGAACATTGATCAAACCTAGGATAAACAAACAAACTGGATTAGTTCAAGTGGGAGATTGGCACCAACCGCGGGTTTTCCATTGAAAATTCAAGATTTCCTGTAATTTCTCGCTTCATCCAAGTCGAAGGAATAAGTCTGCCATTTACCGCGCTAGCCATTCCACCCATGATTGCGAGCCAGATTTCCAAACATCAATGTGAACCCTGGACTAATTAACTCCTGGCCCCCTGGGTTGTTTTTTTGAAAGGTTGTCAGGACTTGTTGGTAGCAAATCATTACTTTTGGAGGTAACACCCCTAGTCAATCAACCAGGGTTGTTGATCCGGACGTGGGATAACAACCTTGGGGATAACAACCATAAAGGGATATGATATGATTGGACAAATATGTGAATGTAAATTTAAAAATATTGTTTTGGATATCATACATCCAACTTTATAAACTTTTGGGTGTACTGAACATGTGGATATGCCAACCTTTCAAGACCATATATAAATCGCTAATTCAGTGGCGCATTGGGTTTTTTTCGGAGTTCCTGTTTTCAAACAGACCCATGGATGATACCAGCCAGGACGTACACTCATAGACCTGCCACACGGAGCTGTGCCCGCAGGGCACTGCATATCTAACTTCTGGTTAGAGGTGTTGACATCTTTGAACAAATTCCCTTTTCACATGTGCAGTTTGATGTCACCTTCAGCCACCCTCTGCTTTTTCCATTTTTGTCCTCTCTGGTTCAACGTTTGCTCAGGTACAAGTCCAACATCAAATGATGCCAATGCGATTGGCCACATCCAGGGCATCATAGTCCTGGGTCAAGCGAACGTAAGCCTTCTTCTTCCTTGGCAGCTTGGAATGGATGGATCAAAACCCCTCAGGCCCTAAGGAACCTGAGCCGAGATGCAAAGGAAATCCTAAAGTAAGTAAGCATCAACGTATCGCAGGGATCTTGACTATTCAATTTGGAGGGGTTGCCTATCTAATTGCAGCATGTTGCTTGTATACGATCCAGCATGTAGCAGATGCACCTACAGTAGCAACTACGGGTATCAATTTGTCTCAAACGCAGTCAAATTGAGAGATCATGATGATAATAAGCAGGAATGTGGCATTGCGAGGTCACTCCCCACAAGCAATGCTAACTGTCAAAGTGCACGTGCGCAGGCTGCAGGAAAGAAAATATCATGCAATGTGTGAAATCAAGAGTTATAAACTATGATAAACTCATACAAGGAAGTGACATGTTGCGACCCATCTTTATGTGACCAAGTCGGGTGCTGTACAAATGCTGGACACTGATCTAACTAGCCACCAAGGCTCCCATCAGGGCGGATGAGGGTGTTGACCTTGGCACATTTCACATCGTAGAGCTGCTTCACAGCGTCCTTGATCTTGGGCTTGGTGGCCTTGATGTCCCCTCGAGATTCCACGGACTTTCGCGGGTACTTGCCATTCCTGGCCTGGTGGTTGAGCCATGCACCCCAAACAAAAATCAATGGTGTCAATTGGGACCTTCATCATCCAATTTCCAAGGTTGCAAGTTATCAAAAAAAATGAAACCAACATCCATTCCTGGCCTTTTCCAAGGTCTTGGGTTTGTAGAAGCGAACCTTGGTTCGGATCTTCTTCACCTCCGCTGTCTCGGGGAATATTCCAAGCATGCGGCCAACACCACATGGATCCGGACACAGAAACCAACCACAAGACTATCATGGAGTATCATGGGGCAAAAAACGACCGTATAACATCCGTTTGTCTTGCAACGTGTAAAGGAATTAATCTAAATTAATGAGGTTTTCAACTGCAGGGTCCTGGAGTGCACAATATGTCCAGACACACTACATGTTGTAATGAGTTTCCGGACCATAAATAGTTCGGCCAAGGTTTCTTGGACAAAGTTGCCACATGCATTCCCGGCAGACCAAAAACCAACGTTCAAACTTTCAAAAAAAAAACTATGTTTCACATAGTTTCACCAGTTTAACCGGATCACTGCTTATCCAAAACCACCGAAGACAGTCGGACAAGTCCAAAATCCGATCGGCAACCCTGTTGATTTAAAAAACTACCCTCCGGAAATCACACGTGGCAATGGAACATCTCCAATTTAGAGATGATTTTCCAAACTATATACCTTCATTCAGTTTGGGGATGTTCAAGTGCTTTGTTTGATGACACAGGCTCCACCTGCTTGGTTCCCTGGTTTTGACACCTCAAGCCGGTTCTGCCTTCCTTCAATGTTTCAGCTCAGCCCTTCCTCGAAAAACAAATGTTGTTATCATTTTTCCTGTTGAATGATGAAGTACTGCAATGTAACAATGACGATGTTTTAAATCTGAATATAATTACCATGGTTTACTGAGTTTACTGGATGAAAAACAACGAACAATTTCAGCAAACATATGCAGGAAAAATGGTAAATGGATCATTTATCCTTTTGCCTTGTTCTCCCTGAACTATCCTCATCCATTGCAGACCTTGTAAACAAGTATATAAATGAATCAGCAAAGACATGGAAAACCAACGAACCCAAACATGAATCAAAACAATATTATTTCTTTTACTATATCATTATGACTTATTGATTGATTTAACGCGCGTTGACAACCAGAAGGGTCTGACTATTGTCAGGTGGCAGCCGGCCTTTTTGCCAACGTTGGTCTTCACGGCTTTTGCCGCCTTCTCAGCCTTGTCGGCCTTGGCCTTGTCACCTGCCTTTTTGGGCGCCATAGCGGAGCCCCGGGTTTGGAACCAGAAAGGTTTCCGCTACGGCGAGCCAGATGAGAGGTGGCATGGGGTGGTTTTATCATGTGGATCTTCCATATGATTGAAACATATTGAAACAACATAATGGACCTTTTTTCGTTTGAAAGGATACGATGCCATGTCCCCCATCAGAAAACCGCAAATTTTGACTGCCAGAATTGCTGCACAAACTGGGGCTGCGACAAGTCACTTCGCCTCCTCTGAAGGATCTTCCAAGGACACGTTACGGGCGCCAGGGTCCTCACCAACTCTGGCGTTTTGTCAGTGTCTACCCAAGAAAATAAGGTTCGGAAAAGGGTTTTAACATGTTTACCATGAACATTTATCATGTATATCGTATATCAAACTGATCGCATGAAGTACTACGTCCCTACCATCATCCATGCGAGGTGCTACCATTGGTTGTTTGATTCTACATCAAACACGACGACATGTGGTTCCAAGCCAGAACAGGACAATGATGCTCCTGGACGGCGAACCATGGTGGTAGCCATGGCGGGCTGCGCAGATCACTTGATTTGTGCCGTCTTTGGCATATAAACCATCATGCGATGACGTCTTCTAGCGTAAGATGCAGCAAGTGCATGAAACATCCAAAAAAATGGCTCCCAGTCATAAGAGCCAGAAATGCAACGCATGGCTCAAAATTTGAAACGTCTTGCTTGGATGTTCTGGCGCGCCGCGAAATTTGGGGACAACTCTTGTGGCAAATCATCGCGCATCACTAAAGCACGCGTGGTTGGGGATAAACGAAGGCAAACACTATCAAACACAATTATTAAACAATAAAATGCATGTTTTGAGGTACATTTGTCGGAAAAACCACGCCCACAACAACGCCCAAGATGGGAAGAAAAACGTTGACACTCTCTACAATACACTCAGCATTTTACGCACGGCGCCACACTCCACACTCTACACTGCATACTCCACACTCCACCGTGCAACTCTCGACACTCCACACTGCACGCCCAACAAGCTATACTCCACACTCTGCACTCTACACTTCGCATTCTACACTTTACACTCTACAATTTAGGCTCCACACTCTACACTTCACACTCTACACTTCACACTGTGCAATCCACGCTCCACACTGCACTCCACTGGGTGCCATTCCACACGCTACTTGCCAACACCAACACCAACACACACACAGCATGACAACGCGCTCTCCGCACTCCACGCCTCACGCCACTATCGGCTCTCCACAGTTTACACTCTACATGTCAAAATCCAAACTCCATACTCCTCACTCCACAGTCTACACTCCACACTCTGCACTTCACACTCTGCACTCTACATTCTACGCTCTTCACTCCACAGACCACATTCCACACTCTAGATTTCACACTCTCCACTCCACGGTCCGCACTCAACACTCTACACTTAACACTCTCGACTTCACAGTCCGCACTTGCACATCGCACCCTACACTTCACATACTCCTGTGCACACTTTGATCATCCACAATCCACACTCCACACTCTACACTCCAAATTGTGCAATCCACACCTCGCACTCCGCACTCTACACTTCACACTCTCCACTCTACACTTCGCACTTTGCGCTCCACACTCTACAATTCATACGACTTGCACTTCACAGTCCTTGCGCTTCACATTCCAACACCTACGCTTCACAGTCTGCATACCGCACTCCACAAAATACTTTTCACAATGTTTCACACTCTATGCTGCGCACTCCGCACTCTACACTCGATACTCCGAGCTCCCCAGTCGACCCTCTGCATTTTAGACTCCGCACGCTACCCTTCCAAACGGCACAAATGATCCTTCATGGTGCATCTCGGAACTATAAACCGACCGGCATGAATTTTGCCCATGGAAAACCAATGTCCAACCAATAAAAGTAGTAACGTGAAATGCCGCTGAGTGCGTGTGTGGCGCGCCAACATGGGATGTCTGCAAGTGATTGTTCGGTGACGAACAGAACCTGGTCATGGTAGCCGGCATGATCCCGATATGGAAATTAAAAGTTCTCCTGCCTGTGCTTTTGACAATGCAAGTAATGTGTGGCATTTTCTTCCCCATGTTGTTGTCAAACGTGGCCGCCTTGACGCCTTTACCTGAGTGTTTCTTCTGTTGTCATTTCATTTTCACTGCGAAAACAAATTGGAAAGCCAAACGCCCCCGCGTTTTTCCCCAGGAATGTGATGATCGAATTTTATTTAACAAAAAAATCACAAAGTCCTTTCCAAACACAAGGCAAAGTTTCTGTGTGGAAAGGTGATTCTTGGAACCGCCTTTACAGCGGCCAGGTCCCTTTGATAACTGCAGCGCAACACCATTTCAATGTTCATCTTCTAGTCCCAAAAGAATATATCCAAAACCCTAACTAATTACGCCCCTGCCAAAAACATAAGCAGGTCGAACAAAGCATGATCTGCAGAAACCTTAAGGGGGGAAAACAAAAAACCAAAAAACATGTTGAGATTCCGTGTCCAAATCAAGCACGTGCATTTTATGTTGGGGGTGTTTTTTCTTCGTTCAAAGCTTTGACCATGACACTGGCAACATAAAAATAAAATAAATGCAAAAAAGGAATGGAAATTAAAATGACCCGTTGAAAAGTATGAACGACACCGGCTACACCTGTTAATTTGCATGTCACCATATTTTACCAGCATTTCGACGCTTAGAACGCCAAAGCCTACCTAAAAGATCCCTCGTGATTGTTCCAGACTATGTTTTGCAGACCATTTTGCACACTACCCCCACCAAATGCTCGGCAAAACAAATTTTTAACCTAAACAATACAAAACAAAGGCAATTTTTCATGAACAAAAAATCCGGAATCGTCTACAGAATGCCACCTGCTCCGGATACTTACGGCTCGGAAATTCCAGGAAAAATGCAGAAAAATGAATTCAAAACGCCAAAGTCCCAAAATGGGCGCTTTGCGCTACAAAATTCTTCCCTCCAACATCAGCATCATTCAACATAGCAGTCCATAAACCCCATCTAGAGGGTCTACAATATGCACCCCTCCATCTTCAGCTATGAAATTGCGCTTTGGAGGTATTAATCTATGTGGCTGACTTATATGTGGAATGATATGGGGGATGCTTTCTCTACAAAATAAATCGTTGAAACACCAACAGCGAGGTGATTGAAAATGTCTACAGGGACCCTGGCATCTATCCAAATTGCACCCTTCCTTCACACTGGGTTGCGCAAGAAACAAATGCAATTGGGCACCGGTGGTGTCTACAAAATGCGTCCTGCTGACTTCTATGTTACACAAACAGAAAATTGAAAACAGTGAAACATACTGAAACACCATCTGCAATATGGTTCCTTTTCCGGCCCGGTGAGGGGGCAAATTGTAGGCCAGCACCCGCTATTGACGGGACACCAAATGACTCCCAAAATGAATGGAAATGTTTTGGTAATTTTCAAAAGAGAGTGTAAATCACGGTACTGTCACGGGGGATCCTAAAACCAAATCATTCGGCAAACAGAAAAAAATTAAAAAACATATTCAAAGGTATAATGTGTATATATTTGTATATATATACTGATATATATGTTTGTAAATGTATATATTTACCATGTCTTGCACACCTTTTAAAAACGAGTAAAAAAATGTGTTGCAAACTGAAAACAAAAATATATCAACATAGCCGTTAAAAATAAAGAAGGATCTGGGTATTCGCATGCAACAACTTGAACAAAACGCATGCATTTTTTTGAATTGTGACATTTGACGGCCGGAGGGCAAATCCCATAACATGTTTCACTGCATCAACAGGCATCAGAAGGGCGGTTGATATCATTTCCCCCGCTTGTAACCTGCGAGGACTGCATCGGACGTGAGGTGTTATGGACCTTTTGACTTGACTCCCAGTTTTTAATGTTACAAAATTTGCGTCTAGCTACACCATAGCTCTTGCTTCCCTACAAGAGTCGAAAAACATGAAGAACCCAAGATGTGGCAAATGTCCCTCTAACCCACGTTTCCTGACGCAGTGCATGCTGGCATACCGACGAAATTCAATTTAAGCGAACATTTCACACATTGGCAACACGTTTTTCGGAGCAAAAATGATTTTTGTTTTTTTTTGGCATTTGTCTACCAAAAAAAGGGTGTTCAATAACATATATTGTCGTGATTTTTTTTTAAACATTTATTGTATAAATATACAAATATACTGGGGTGCATTTAAGATAATCAAATAATCAAAATGAGTTTTCATCAATTTTGGTGATGTGGATAAGTACCCCCCTTGATTATCATAAGTTATAACTGTATATTCTGAACTTGATATCTTCGGAGCCTCCACAAATGGATTATCTCAATCTTAAGACTCTTAAGATTTAACTGCTCCTAATTTGAGAG